>JAQIUQ010004166.1:0-191726 GCA_030378365.1 Hybognathus amarus
TTACGACACAACATATAAACAATTAGAGAGAGAGCGATAAGGCGTCTCCTACAGACAGTGTTTATTTTTTTATTATCCTCATAAATCACACTAATATGAGGATCTGATGCTCGAGAAACATTTATGATTATTATCAGTGTTGAACACAGTTGTGCTGCAGAGTGAAGTACCCAATTAATTGATCAAAAGTGACAAAGTATAAGATATTAAGCAATTACAACTTTTCAAGATTGATAATAGTAATTAGTATATATTTTATTATTTCTCTTTTGAAAAGTAACAGTATTAAAGCAAATACATACTCGCACACATATAATTATGTTAATAATGAAAAATAAGTAATCTGTAATATTAATAATATTAAATGTTAATATTTTTTAAATATATTTTATACTGTTTACAATAATAACAAAAATGCTAGAATTAGAACAAGAATAATAATGATTATTATTATTGTGATGTATTGTTATTTTTGTGTTTTAATTATTTTTTTATATCATCATTTCAACTCATACTAATAATACCAGTTAAAAACAAAACCGTTAGAAAACCTGACCAAAAGTTTGTTTAGCATGTTATTGCAATTAGGTTAACATAGACAAATAAATAATCCCAATAAACAGAAGTGTGTGATAGAGCAGTGTCAGTGTGTGTGAAGCGGAGATGTTGGACGGGGTTAGAGAGTCGAACTCCTGCTGTAATGAACTGAGTGATGAAATAGAGTTTATATTTCTTATCGTTAGAGTGAGCTGAATCTGTAGGAAACTGTGTGTGTGTGTGTGTGTGTTTTTGCAGATGCAGCAGTTAAAGTTTAGAGTTTCTGCTTTCATAATGAGGCCAGTAGATGAAGTCACATCGATTCAGACTCAGAGAACAGAAGAAACTCTTCAAATAGAAGTGACGTTCATGTTGACAACTCTCTCTCTCTCTCTCTCTCTCTCTCTCTCTCTCTCTCTCATCTACACACACACACACACACACATACATCTCACACACACACACACACACACACACACTCACACGCCCCCACACACTCATCATATATATATGTTTACAAAAAAAAATGTTTGCTTACTCTCTCTGCTTGCCGTAGCTCGATTAGTAACGGTAGCCTTTTATAGACCTTATGCACCAGAGAAACGTGGGCGCCGGTCATCTTCAAGAATATTGTCTTTGAACTTCCGGTTTTGTGCCGACGCTATCTATTTCTGATGGACCTGGCTGCTACCGAGGAGTGATTACGCTGGTGAAGTGGATTTACTTATTGTAGAGTTAACAAAAGTTATCATGAGCAATAAACAATATTTATATTTAATATTCATATATAAACAATATGAATGTGAGCCAGGAGAACTGGCCCCCACCGAGCCTGAGTTCTCCCAAGGTTTTTTCTCCATCCAATCGGATGGAGTTTTGGTTCCTTGCCACTGTTGCCTTGCTTTGCCTTGCTTTTGGCTTGCTTAGTTGGGGTTATTTAATATTTAACAATATTATTGATCTGTGTTGTACTACTTTCATGTCATCACTGTGAAGCTACTTTGATACAATCTGTATTGTGAAAAGCGCTATATAAATAAATGTGACTTGACTTGAATATAAATATGAAAATAAACTAGAGAAATTACTCTAGTAAAGTCAGTGGCCAAGTAAAATCTGTTTTATTCTACATAAGACAGTTTGCCGCCTCATGGAAGTGGACAATTTGTGAGATTACATGATCTGTCAAATACTACTCTACTTTATGGGTGGAAAAAAACAGGGTAAATAAGTTATTTTTACAACAGCATTGGCAACCAAATACATTTGATTTTGTGTAATGTAACATCCATGTAGATAGATGTCAGTATAAACACTGTATTGGCCCGTGAAACATTAAATTACCTCCTTCTATACTATATGGTAGGTACAGTATGTGACCCGAGTAGTATGTCCGGAATCATAATATTCAGAAATTTGTAGATGAAAAGCACCAGATGACCTACAACTTCCGTTGAGATTCTAAAGTGTGCATCTGATGGGCACTCTTACTACCCCATGAGGCCACGGGATATGATTTGTGAATGGCAGTGAAGCAAGGAAGCAATGGATGTAGTATTATGTCTGAAATTTCATTCATACTAAATAGAACTATATACTTTAACAGTCAAAGTACATTTCAAACCAAATGTAGTACCTACTATACAGTATGTGATTTCAGACACAGCCTTACATTCACCTGTGGGTACGTGTTAGTGCAGTAAACATTGCTAACAATATGAATAACGTCATGAAGCACAGTAAAATTTTGTATTGTTTTTGCAATATGTTTTCATTACTGAGTTCTGGGGACTTTCAAACCAGAAAATTGACAACTACAAACTGCCTCATCAGAGAATGAAAGCAAGTTCAGTTTACCCACTCCTTCAACACTGACAGCCTTCCTCCTCTCATTAGCACTCTACACTTGTTCTCCGTGCATCATGTCACCATGGTTACACCGTAGTGTAGTACTGTAGAGTAAGTCATGGAGAGGTAGGTGGTCTTTACTCATTTGCCAAAAAATAATAGAGCAGTTCACATACTCAATGTGGAGCCTTTACAATAAAGGAGAGCTGGGTCAGGGATGTAAATGATGAGGCAATTTGGCTTGTACAAAAAAAACTGTATGCAAAACCGATGGCCACAGTGTAGAGTAAGCATTTTGTTTCTGCAGTCATGATGCAGTTGCACAACACCACAATATTAGACAGAAGCACTATGACCTAAACCAGTAAAATATACTGCGGTAAAAACTAATATTCTTGCAGTATGCGTAGCAGAGGACATTTTTACAGCATGTACTGTACCTGCGCCCTCTATGAGCCTCTAATCGAATTCACCAACAAAAGAGAAAAGGGCTTTGTTTAATATCGCTGTTATATTTAAGATGGCTACAAAGAGCATGGTGACAGTGCATCTGTATAGTTGTCAGAACTGCTTTTCTCCTTATGTCCGTCTTGTTGACAGCCTTCTAAACTGCTGTCAAACTGCCAATGTGCCGGCTGAGAGGGAAAGTGTGCAGATCTTCTTCAAGTTTCAAAAATAGAAGCGCATATCAAGAGAACTATGAGAATCATTTTTAATTAGACACTCTAACGATCTTAATCCTCATTTGTGAGCGAGCTGAAAATAGAGTGATCAGTCAGCTGGATTGTGACTCGTTGATCCTCACAGAAATATAATATATTCTATATATCACAGAAATATAATAATATAATATATATATATATATATATATATATATATATATCCATTGCTTTTATGAATAGTTTAATAATATAACATACTGTAACACATTTCTTAAAAAACACAGCCATTAAAAATGGGAACAACAGAAACAGCTCAAATAAAACGACCAAGCCAGAAGATTTAGAGCATGTTCTACTCTTTTTTATTGGTGAAATTCAGTACTAAATTAAAATCAAAAAATACTATGAGCTTCAATGGATAGTTCACTGAAAATGCTGTCATTATTTACTCACCCTCATGTTGTTCCAAGCCCATATTATTATATGGAACATAGAAAATGCTTGAATTGGGGCTGTCAAGCTTCAAAATGATAAAAAGGCATACCCTACCTCTCTTTGATGTGTTCAAGATATTCTGATTTGTGAATGAATCACAAAGAATAATGTGTTCACTAATTGAACTGGCCTAATTCAACTGTGAAGTCAACTTACTGACAGCAGTATTCAGTTACAGTAGGTTAACATCTCACAGCGTAATATCATTAGTAAATAAATCAGCTTAAATGTTGGTCTGCCCATCACACAAAGCTACTGTATTAGTAAAAAGACTTGAATGCAGCACACAAATCAAATGGATATGAATGCATTAAAGGATTTTGTCACCATTGATTGTGATTGCATGGAAAAAATGGACCAAGTTAGTATTATTATTATTATAAAACTGTCTGCTGGAAGAAAGACACTCTTAAAGGGGTGATGAACTGAGAAATCAAATTTTCCTTGAGCTTTTGACATCTAAGAGGTCATCATATTATAAGAATATCCTGTAAGTTTCAGAACTGAAAATGACCTTGTTAGTCCAATAAAAGCTTTTATTGACACCAGCCTCAACAAGCGTCTTGTTTTTGAAAGTGTGGAAGTATGACGCCAATGACGCTATAACCCCACCCGCTCATCAACGCCTACTTCAACACGGCCGGTTTAGCCCCACCCACCGATTCGCGCATTCACACATAGGTAAACAAAAGCATACCTCGTGATGACAAACCGGAGCGAGCTACCAGCAATAAACATTCCGTTGACAAAATGTTGTGCCGTGCCTGGCTGTGGAAGAAGACAGTCGCTGCATAAGCTTCCTCTGGATTCCAATATTAGGAATGCCTGGTTAAAATTTGTTTTTAATGACGTTCCAGCAGATGAGTGTAAAACATTATCCGTATGTTCGCTTCATTTCACCGAGGATTGTTTTGTGATCAAGACACAGTTCGAGGCTGGATTTGCAGACTGATTAAGATTAAAAAAGGCGCTGTACCTTATATATTGGATCCAACAGGAGTGGTGCAACACACTTATGCGAGTAATATTTTTATTTTAGAAATAATAATCTACTCGGCTAGCATTGCATTGTTACAGATCGTTTGATATCTAATAATTATGTGTATGTGTCTACAAGTATCCGTTGTATTTGAGGTGCTGTTGGTTCATTGTCCTGCGATTCGGATCGGACTCTGGGTCAAACATGTATGGGCGAATCATTCCGGTTGCCATTTTACAACAGTGGTTTTCAAACAAATTCCCCCACGTGCACCGACCGAAACCAACGACAGAGTTGAAGCTCATTATAATATGCAAAACTGTTATCCACTCACAGCAGTGGGCGTTTACTTCCTAGTCTTCAATGCGATACGCCCATAAAATCCGAGCATTTTTCAAGTAGGCTGAAAACTAGGGAAGAAAATAGCCCATAACTTATTCATTTTTATGTTTTTGAATGTAAAAACCAAGCGAACGTCATAAGTTGACCTCAGACAACAAAAATAAAAACATTTAAAAAGCCAGTTCATGACCCCTTTAAAGGTTTTGAAAGACATAAAAGTGAGTAAATGATGGTATAATTTTTATTTTTGAGTGAACTAAACCTTTCATGCGCAGTTGTTTTGTAATCCTAATGGATGCAACCAATTATCTGCAACCTTCCCACAGTCACAGGCTTCTACAGTAATGTTGTTGTTGAGAACAGTCATGGGATCACTGAAAAACACTAAAAGCAGATTCACAGTCTGCTCTGTATAATAAAAGAGGAGCTGAAACTCGGTTACACATTTGCTCGGAAGATGAAAACCATATCCGTCCTTTCAATTGTCCTTCATTGTTCTACACATTAGTTCTCTCTAGAAATTCTGCATCATGCTGGGAAGACTTTTTTGATGATTAGATTTTACCGGTGAACAAATGTTTTTAAATATGTAAGACAACTCAAACTAGGTGGAATGAGATTTGCTGTTGAGTTATTCATGGTGCAGATGCCATTAGTGTCCTGTGGGACACTAGACTGAGTGAAATTGTGACACTAGACTATGTAAGTGAAAATCCGAAAGTGTTCAGTTGTCAGCTGTATCGAATTAACACACTCCAGATAATGCACCTTTGGTTATTCGACTGACCTATTGATCTAAGCAGCCAAACACAGAGAGACACACACACACAAACCCATGTGCTTTGTGTTTGTCTGTGCATGCATCAGGTTTTGCTTTAATTTAAAGGCAGTAAACCTGAAATCACTTATATTGGGGTGGCTAACAGCAATTTAATTTAATGCAACCTTGTTTAATATAAATTTTTTTAAAAGAATATTTTTTCTTATTTTACATTTTTTACTCTAGCATGGAAACTGGCTTCTGCAGAACTCTCTGGGTTTAGATCAATAAAAAGCTGCTGGCTTTCTGCTCGATAAACCTAGTATCACAACTCCACAGGGAAGTGTGCAAACGAGGAAACAGCTCTTCATGTGTAGTATGCAGGATCAAAGTTTGGACTTTAAAGATCTGATGTGATACACACACCATAATATTACAGTAACACAGGACAACACAAAACACAATCTTTCCGCTTTTCTCACTCTACGTGTGTGTGTGTTTTGGGAAGGGCCGTGACAGGACATTAGGGGCATTAGACAGTACCTCTCCATCAGTGCGGTGGCCTCTTGCTCTCTTTTCCTCCTCTTTCTCTCTGCAATTCCCCGGAACGCCCTGCTGGGACCGGTCACAGTGTTATAGGTATGTGTACAGAGAGCGGTGCAAAGGGAAAAGTCTAGAGTGGCCACATAGAGGTTCAAACCACAACAGGAGCTGATCACCACCCACAGGTCAAAGGGACACAACTACACGCACGTTCACGAACTAAACACTACGACCACAGCAAAGTCAAGTGTAACAGACACTCAGTCACCAACCAGCACAGAGGATCAATTCACAGAAATCTGTAACATCTGTGTGGGAGTGGTTATCATATCTAGCATGCTTCTATTGTTTTTGACAGGGTGACAGAAGATATAGCCATCATCACTGACAGTTTATGTTAAATCAAACGCCTGTCTCCAGTAGATGAGGTTAATGACAGCCCAGAAGCTACTTTCTGACAGTGCATGTGTGCATTTAATTGCATATAGAATGTGTCCATGTGACTGCATCCTGAAATCCTTCAGAGCCTTGACAGATTGGCGACGGTCTTGGAACACTGCGTGCAAATCTTGATGAGTGACTTTTCTGGGGTACACTTGGGCTATTTTTGTATATTTTGCATGCAATATTCAACAGTGATGGCAGCAATCACCATATTGCTCCTAACAGGGACAGTCTACAATTTTTTCAAGTTTGTTAAAATATATACCACTCATTATAGTCAAAATACAAGCTTTGTTCCAAAATCTAGTCAACAGTCTACCTAGATCTTATAGTTCATTATTCCGCTCTCTCTAAGATACCTTGTTTTTAGATACAATTTAATGCTGCATTGCAGATTGAGATGATAGAAATTTTGATTATAAATATATTTCATTCAATATTAAAAATATTGATAAATAATTTACATTGTATTTTTATACATTAAAGTATATGTTTTTTTTTTTTCAAAGTTAGCACAATTTAAATCAATACATCAATCCCTTTCCCAAAATATGTTTTTATCTTTCTCTGATTCTCTATGGTAAGCCTATTATATAAGCGTAAGCATTTATATAGTAGACCTAGCCGGATGGTTTTCATTTTAAATTGCATACATTCATACCTCGCCTGTGCGTTACTCGACATAGCCGTAAATAGAGAAAAGTTGGTCCCACTTTGATGCGTGCATGGTGTGGAAGTGGCATAGGTTAGTTTTCACAACAAGCGAGAAATTTTGACATGTAGTATGCTAAATTTTCAACCTCCAGGTAATCAGAGGAAAATCTGCTGGCAAAAAGAGAACATGACAGATCTCGTAAAAAAAAAGAATCAACATTTACTTAGCTTTTCGGAGATTGCAAGAACTGAGGTATTTGAAATATTGTAAAAGGGATGCGGATATGGCGTTTTTATTTCTCAACAGGTGAGTAAAGGTATTTTATTGAACAGATACATTTTCATATGTAGCTCTCTAATAGAGTTCAATGTAAAATCATTATTTTTATAAAGGCTCTTTTCATAAATGGTTGATGTAGCCTGTGTTGGAATATATTTTCAATGAAGTACCGTGTCTATTAAGGGGTATAGCTACAGTAACATCATCAGCTAGTCAGCTTGAGATTATTTTCATCTAAACTGGTTATATCTCTTAAGCCTAATAGTACATGTTTTAAGAGCACCATATTCATCTGCAGTCACACGGAGCCAAAAGCACAACTAAAGAATTTTCTTCCGCAAAATGCATAGGTTTTTTTTTACACTGCGAGAGGGCCAGAAGTTACATAGTGTACCTTTAACATTAGCCTGTTATCATGAAACACTGTTCATATGTTATGGTCATGTGTTATGTTGCATTGGTTGCCTTAAGATACATTTAGAATACATCTGAATTGAATTCAGTCTTAGTCAAGTTCAACTTTACTCCACATACTGCTGTTGGATTCCTGGACTTTTATCCAGATCAGTCGCATATGAGTTTAAATGTTAGGAATGAACAGTAAGGCTTTCTAGGTTTTGGAACAGAGCATCAGTAAGTAATTTGTGGTTAAAACATGTGCAAAAAAGTGGTTAAAAAGTTCAAAGGTCAGGTCACCATAGTAATACAGCAAACATGGTCTTTCTCCTACACATCAGGTGAAATGTGAGTAGTGATGACTGATATTGGTAGATCAAGAGCATTATGTGTGCTATATGAGACAAGAGTTCCTCCATAACTTCAAACACTCTGTCCAATGATGGTGGAGTGAGAGTTAACACAGGACAAGGAGAGGCGGCAGCACAGAGGAGCAGAGGGTGGGGATGGAGCGGAGTGTTGACGTTTTATAACAATGGGCTAATGAGAAAGGAATACTCACGATATTCTTTAGAGCCAAGGAGAAGCAAAAAAGTCAAAGTGAAAAGAGAGAACAGTGCTTTAACCATCACAAAAAAACACATGAAAAGTACAACGTAAGGTATACAGGAAATAGTGTCTTTCAAATATAAACACCGGGTCAGGTCTCATGAAAGAATCACCAAATGCTTTATTACGACCTATTAGTCAAATCACAAAATGACAGCTCTAAAGCCAAACATTTCACACAATCTCAAATGGTTATAAAGCGAAAGTGTTAGAAACCAGGAAAAGGAGAGAACAAGAATTTAAGTAGTTGCAGAGAGAGCTTAGTTTGACTTAGAGAGCGGGTAGGAGAGCAGAGTTAGGTTGAGGGGGAGACAACATGCATGTCGGCTGGAGGGAGATGGACTGCACCCCAGTGGGGGGGCTTAGCCTGTGGGCTCTGTGATTAAGACTTCTGCCCGACAGGTGATAATTAAGCAGTCAAACTGAGCGAGAGCGTCTGTGCACAGAATGAAGCCTGAATTCACTCAACTCAAAATTTGAAGAATAAACGAAAGAGAAAGAGGGAAAGAAAGAAAAAGATGATAGGATGGGAAGAAAAAGAGATAGAAAGAGGACAAAGAAGAAAACAAAAAAGACAAAGAGAAAAGAGAGGGGAAAATGGAAGGAACAGACAAATGGAAAGAGAATGAGAAAGAAAGTCAAAGAAGTTTTGGAAAAATGAAGGGAAAAAAAGAAAAAGAAAGAGGAAGAGAGAATAAGGGAAAATGAAGAGGAAAAAAGAGAATCAAGATGACAAAGAAAGAGAAAGCAATGGAAAAAAGTAATAGACAGAGGAGAGGAAATAAAGGGAATAGAACAAAGACAGCAAAGAGAGAGGAAGGGAAACAAATGGAAAGAAAATTAAAAGATGGCAGAAACAAAAGGAAGAGAGTGAGTAAGTGACAGAAGAAGAGGAAAAGAAAAAAAAAAGAAACAGGATCAGGAAGATAATGAAGAAGGTAAAGAGAAAGTATAAAGGAAACAGAAATGGAAAAGAATGATGAAGAGACAGAGAATGTGAAAAAGAAGGGAAAAGAGTAAGAGAATAATGAAGGCAAAGGGGAAGGTAAACAGTAATGGAAAGAACCGGAAAGGGGAAAGAGAAAGGAAAAGATGACAAATAAAAAGAGAAAGGAAGGGAAGGAGAAAGAATACTCCTGTCCTCCCACATGCATGAGTCAGGATAGCTTAATTATATGTCTGCTTCAGAGACCAACCCTACAACAGAGGAAGCCAAAGGATGAAGTGAGAAGTTTGATGAAATGCAATCCCACTCACGCTTGCATGGTGGTGGTCGCAGTCTGAAAGCTAAACATGTTCTCTTTAGGGAACCAGCTGTTCGCGTGATCCTCTGCAAACAAAAAGAGCAAAAGTAACATGTATTGTGTAAATTTCAAAGTAAAAAAAAACACAATTAACAGTCATTCAGTGATCGTTATCTTCTCCTTACCTCTATCTTCAGAGGACACACGGTCCTCACTGTACATTCTCTCCAGCTTCTTGTGCTGTTTGCCACCACCGTGAGGTGATGTCTCAAGGTCCAGAGAGCGCTGGCTCTGGCAGTGTGGGCGAATACAGGCAACACAATCCGGCCGTGCAGTCCTCTCTAGACCTGCTCCGTCTTCGACCTCAGTCCCGGATGTTATGGGCACTACCTGAACTCTGCAAAGGTTGGGTCAGAGGTGCATGGCCATAGTGAGGCTGGTGGCTGGGGCCGTTGTTTCCACGAATGGTGGCTTCCTCGAATGATGGCTGCTATGTAAATTGGAGGGAGCATTGGTTCTTGGTTGGTCTGTGGTCCTCTTCAGCACCTCTAGTTCCAAACTCTCCTCGCTTCCCTGGCCCCTGAGCATATCTCGCTCCCCTGGTGATGGTGTAGACACGGGCTGGCTTCAAAGAGCTTTCCGCACGCTTCCCATTTTCTGCTGGTCCTCAGAAGAAAGGCTGCGTCTCTACCGAGAGACGACGCTTAGAACTGGTTCTGAAGGGGCGCAGACTGGCTGTCTGGCTTAGCCTCTTCTTGACTGGGCTTGACTATGAGAGTGTGTTGGGAATATGGCTGGAGGCTGTTATTGTTGTTCAGTCGGTTGATGTCAGGGGAGTCTGTCTCTTGACCAATGAAGGTGTCAGACAACAAATGATCTGGAGTGAGAGATAAATAAATCCAAGAAAAACTGATTCTTCATCCTTTTTTCTCAAAGACAGGTGCCAATTAAAGCTCTTCTATAATGATCAAGTGAAAAATGACTGGGTGAGTGGTCAGAAGTGTTAATGTTAAACCTAAAGAATGATGCTTTGGCTAATGTAAGTATTAATACACTGAAGTACTTCACAAACTGTAAAACAGATAAATATGAGGGGACAAAAGACAAGAAGACAAAAGAAGGTAGGGCATGAAGTGGAATGAACTTAACCTGCTCCGTTGCGGTTCTCAGGGTGTGTGTGAGAACAGACACTCTCCAAATGCTCGAGCTGCTCTGCAGAGACAAACAGAAGACCAAATCAGAGCATGGAGATAGAACTCTCAGTCTTGATATACTTTTGCATGCTGATGCATTCAGATCTCAGTAATTATTCATAATCCATTTGTTAAATCTGATGTCACACAATCACTGTTTTCAGGTCCAAATGCTCTTTCAGATAACCCCCCCCCCCACCAAAAAAAAATAAATAATAATTCACAGCCACATTGAGCTGTAGTACTACCAAAAAACTGCTCATACTGTAAATGGCTTTTGAGTGTAAGGATCCACTAGAGGCAAAGTTGTAGAGAGAACCCAAGTGCAGTACTTAGTCAAAAGTAACATATAGCTCAATCAAAACATGACGTGGAATGAAAGAAAACCATTGACCAAACAAAACCATTGACGCAAACAAAACCAATGGCAAAACAAAACCATTGGCGAAACAGAACCATTGGCGAAACAGAACCATTGGCGAAACAGAACCATTGGCGAAACAGAACCATTGGCGAAACAGAACCATTGGCAAAACAAAACCATTGGTGAAACAGAACCATTGGCGAAACAGAACCATTGACGAAACAAAACCATTGGCGAAACAGAACCATTGGCGAAACAGAACCTGGCGAAACAAAACCACTGGCGAAACAGAACCATTGGCGAAACAAAACCATTGGCGAAACAAAACCACTGGCGAAACAAAACCACTGGCGAAACAAAACCATTGGCGAAACAAAACCATTGACGAAACAGAACCACTGGCGAAACAAAACCACAGGCGAAACAGAACCATTGGCGAAACAGAACCATTGGCGAAACAAAACCATTGGCGAAACAGAACCATTGGCGAAACAGAACCATTGGCGTAAACAGAACCATTGGTCGAAACAGAACCATTGGCGAAACAGAACCATTGGCGAAACAGAACCATTGGCGAAACAGAACCATTGGTCAAACAGAACCATTGGCAAAACAAAACCATTGGCGAAACAGAACCATTGGCGAAACAGAACCATTGGCTGAAACAGAACCATTGGCGAAACAGAACCATTGGTGAAACAAAACCATTGGCGAAACAGAACCATTGGCGAAACAAAACCATTGGCGAAACAGAACCATTGGCGAAACAAAACCATTGGCGAAACAAAACCATTGGCGAAACAGAAACATTGCGAAACAGAAACATTGGCGAAACAAAACCATTGGCGAAACAAAACCATTGGCATAACAGCACTGGCATAGACACATGACAGAATCACATGTCTAAATGTGATCAACCTCTGTCCAGTATGGCGGTAATGCACAATGATTGCAAGCTGCCAAATAAAATCTATCGATAAAGAGAAGAAGGCAGGATCACATGACAAACAGGGAATCACATAACAGACATGGAACATGACAAAACAAATCAAAACGTGACAGACCAAATCGTGACATTGAGACAGTATTCTCACTTTAAATAGAGAACCTTGGACCCGGAAAAGCATTTGATGCATCATGACTTAACAAGCAGTTTTTAATTACAATATTACAAATGGCATCAATATTTCACATCCATTTCAATGGTCCTGTTCTATGGCATTACACAGACATTTACAAACCACTAATTTTATCATGCAATTTTAGATTCTCCTCTTGGCCACTAATCCATTTAAATATAATGTCTGCTTTATATTTCAACTTTCAACCATATTTCTCACCTAAACCCTGTGTGAGATGTGCAGTCAAGACTCAATACTGTTTTTTTTTCAAAATGCAAAGCTTCAGACTATAAAGGTTTAACTCAGTCTATTTCCTTACATTCAATTATCTCACAAGAATGATTAGCAGATGACACAAATTATGCCTCCAATTTAACCATAACTTATACCATAACTTATATCCATATACCATAACTTCTCTCAGGGCAAAGAGGTGTAAAGCAGTGAATGAAATCGAGATGCATACACTACAGGTTCCAATATGAGCCCACTCAGCTGCTGTGGTACAAGAACATTGGCCCTAATTTTACTTGCTGTATGAAGGGACAAGGGAGGGAGCAATAGCACAGAACTCAGGAAGCATAGTCAGGAATGGAGGTCGCACTAGATCTTTCTCATTTCTCAGGGTTGAAAATTTTTTGTCATAATCTAATATTAACCGTCATTTTAATTTTACATTTAATAAGACTTTTCATAGCTCTTGTTTTCATTCACATTTAATCATGAACTTGCAGGATGAGCATATGGGCTATATTATGCATATAATTATTTAAGAGAACAGATGAAGAGCGTCACTTATGTTTAGCACCACACGATGATGAAAGTTTGTTTTCCCCCCACAGAGGCCACTAAAACACGACCTTTGAGCCTGGTCAAATATGAACAATGCAAGATATGACATAATATAGGGTGACCAACTGTCCTGTTTTCATATAACAATATAACCATTTTCTAGCCATACAGAGGAGGCAAAACCTACTTTAAATGTATTGAAATTAATAAGGTATCTTTGAGTAAACTTCAAGTTTCATTTGATTGGGCCCATCTGTTTGCTCGGGCCGACTGTCCTGGTTTTTGGTAATCAAAATATGGTCACCCTAACATAATATAATTCAGATTATAACATGAACAAAATGTAAAAAATGAAGTGAACTAAACAAAATGCTCTTCATTTGCCTGAACTCAAAACTTTCTCACTGCTAAAAAAATAGTCAATGACAGAATATTTTTGGTAAAGCGACCTCAGGTTGGAAAGATGAATTCGTTATAAAGAAGGAAAAGGGAAACATCTGTATGAGTAAAACAATAAAAGTCAGTATTCAAAGAACTCTGCCTCATACATTGCCAAACCTTTTTTTCATTTAACCAGCAGGTTGACCTTTATGCAACATTTGTGTGTGTGTGTGTGTGTGGTTATGCCACTGAAAATGGCTTTCAAAATGCTGACGATTGAAAACAAAAAAATGGATGCATTTGCACTCCCGATGGCCCTTACAAACAGCATAGATGATTTACACAACTCATTAATACATTCGAAGAACTGCCAGATTCCATTATCAAATTCATAAACATTGGAAAGGTTTAGACAGTATTCTCCCTCCTGTGTGGCCCTGCGAGAACTACTACTAATGCAGCCTAAACGCATGCATATGCTCGGGAGTATACCAACTAGCAAGCACAAATGAAAAATAGCACCCAACCCGTTTCACTCACCTTGTTTTAATTTAGTTCCCAACTGAATGATGCCTTCCCACACATGTTTTCCCTGCACAAGCTCAAAAAATATGTAGATTCTACATGCATAAATAGACTCTTTGAATCCCACCTCCATCCATGTATTTTGAGAAATGTACATGCAACACAAATGCACACAGATGAACGCTGTGAACCGACAAGCACCTCCACAGACATAATCAGCACGCTATAGGCAAATTGTGCAGTCTCTGCCTCTCTCTAGAGATGCTGGGAAATGTTGTTGGAGTAGCCATATTTTACTGCAACGAGTTTGAATAATTAAATACAAGCCAGCATGTGCATCTCTCTCTCCTCACTCAACAAACTAAACAAACAGATGGGAAGAGTGAAGCAGAGTGCAATTGTCCAATCCCTTTCTCATCATTCTTCCCACTGTCTCACTCCACAGTGCCTGGAGTAGGTACAAGCTAAATGTTTTAAAGTGTGATGGGCCAATCAAAAATCAAAGGGTAGAGATGGACTAGATCTAAAAGAGAGCAGCGGACCTGTGCTGACACATCGCAACCCACAGCATTTGTGTTATGATTGTACTGACATGGTTAACTTGAAATGTACTCAAGGATGGTCCTAAAATAACACATTTAGCCTCTAGTCGGTGAGGAGAGGTCTGTGTGCAGGCAGATAGCAGGAGAAATGGGACGTCTGACGGCAGACAAGGAAGTACAGTGCAGAAGGCTGTTTGGAAAAAAGTTCCCCGCTAGGACACAAATTTAAATTTTAAATATCAACTATATTGTTAATAGTTTTACCAAGTCCAGTAGTACACACAAGACTAAAATGCTATTACCACTTTCAAGGCCCAGAAAGGTAGTAAAGACAAAAGTTTTACACTTAAATAATTACGCATTTGTACTTAACCTAATAAACTTGTATGTAGTGTTTAAGCTAACCTTTCAGAATAATCGTGTATCTTTATGCTATGCAAGTCATTATAATATAGTTCAAATTACATTTCATAACACATTTGTATAATCAGGTGATAGAAGTACCCATTTAAGAGTTCATTGAGCCAATGGGACAGCTTGTGGTCTCTAAGAGAGATCTGATTTCTCATGAACAACAACACACAAGTCAACCTGTGCTCTAGAAAATGTCCAACTATTCTCTAAGATCAGTTGATTCCTGTAAGAGGATTGGAGAGGACAAACTGATAACACATGCCTGCAATAGACAAGGACGGATTATGGTCCAGCTGCATTGGGCAATAGTTGATATGTATGGGGTCTAAATAACAGAAATTGCATTGCAAAAAGGAGAAATCCTAAACCTGCGATTGTGAGAATATACATGTGCAATACAATGCGAAATCGATACAATATTGTCAATGCAATAAGGTGTTATTGGCCAGGATAACTTCCTAATTTCGTCATTTATTTTATTATACACATATAACTGGCACATATTCAAAAACTTATTTATATGAATTTTCCAAGGGCAGTGACTCCAATTGGACTCCAGTCCAATTTTCCAGTCAGTGTCATGCCACCATGGGCCTCTTGGCTGGAGGTCTCTGACAGTCATAGGCCCCCAGCACTGGCCCCACTTGCTTGTATTATAATCTATCCTGTTAAAGATTCAAGGAGTGAGGCAGGGAAAGTGATACCTCACCCCACACATTCATTGCTGAACCGCTAAACCTCAAAACTGACAGCTTGTCCACTCTGTGATTGATTTGTGCCCAGAAATCCAATTATTCAACATTAATACCTTCTGCCTAATGGTAAATTGACTGCATTTATATAGCACTTTTACAGACCCAATGGCCACCAAAGTGCTTTACATTTTTGCCTCACAATCACCTATTCACTCACTCATTCATACACAGCCAGCGACCACCAACCTTCTGGTTTGTAGACAACCTAAATGAACCACTGAGCCACTGCCGCCTAAGAACGAGGCACAAGCAATTACCTTATTAGTGTGAGGATAGTTAGTTTACTGTTCTTTTTTAATTCAAAAATCTTCGGTTCAAAACAACAAAAGCTACTGAGTTGGAGAATTCAATTCTGAATAAAAAATATTGAGAAGCAGAAAGAGGCCCAAATCACTCACAAAGATTTTCGCACATAGTCCAGCCTTTGTCTCATGCTAGTTTGTCTGAGGGTGTAGTAGTGTTTTTCATCTGGGAGCATTTCTCTTCAGCCAAGTGACAGTAAAGGGGGAAGGGGAGGAAGCAATAAGCTAACGCAGAGAGAAGCGTTTTAACCAGCAGATGCTTTAACCAGGACTGCTAGACGAAAGCCCCGTGGCGCTCCAGAAGAAGAGGCGGATGACTAGTGATTCAGATGAACAACATGAAGATAAAAGCAGATGTAAAAACAATAACTGTCCAATGTGGACACAAATACACACCGACATTTAGATTGAATGCATGAGGCTTTAAGTGCATGAAGGCAGCATGGGTAAAGGAAAGTTGAGATAGCACACCCTGGAGCTGTTTTCATGAGTCTATTCACACACAGAATGAGTGTTTTTGCCCTGGGTGACTATGACTTCAGCAGGCCGCTTTGGCGAGCTACACTAATTTAGCAAAGCGTAAGTATAATTTGTTCTTGAGTGCCTCAGACACATTAACCAGAACACCCAAGTGTGACATGACCCCTTTCTCTCACATTTTTTTTCTAGTCCTCCTCCTTTTTTGCTTATATTGGACCTACAAATCTTGTGTTCTCTTTACCCATTTAATTTCTTAGTGTACCTTTCATATCCTCATCTCACACTGTCCTCACTGCCAGCTTAGAGTTTTTGTCATTGACAGCTACAATTTATATAAGATTGCAGTGTGAACTAAACACTGACTCATATTCGTCTCTGAAAATGCTAAACATCTGCCATTGGCATGCAGCATTTTAAATCTCTTCATTAGAAATTCATTAACACTTAATGAGCAGGTCTCCAAATTAGTCGCATAGCAAACATTCAGGTTCCAAATGGCAATCGACCAAAATGTCCCCGCTGATCCGATCCAATTTTTCGAGACCTTTCAGAACTCTATTTGCAGTACAAAAAGGCCATTTATTGGAACTAAGCTGCAAAAAGGGGTCGTTCTGGAAGTTTTGGTGCGCAACTTGACATGTGCAGACAGTAAAATAGGAGGAGAATGGAGGATATTATTGCTCTTATCAACAAAAAGAGTAAGATATTGTGCATTAGTCTAGATTGTACAACTAACAAGCAAGATTAAAAAAATCTCAATGTTAGTAAAGAATGACTAAAGTTTATTTAAGCCCCTAATTCTAGAAGACTGACCTTCACAGATTGTGCTGCACATGTTTTTTCTTCAGAGACAGATATCGAATAGCCGAGACGGGACCCGATATTGGGATTTTAGACCCAACAGAAAACCCCCACCCCGCAAATAAACCTGAGTTTTAACTCATTTCACAAATGCATAGATTTAAAAACGAGGCTCAGTAGAAATGGCACAAATACTAAATTATAAGATGATGCAATAAAACATTGACTAAGTTTATAGGAGGGAATAAAAATATGATAAATATTCTAAAGTCTTTAAATTATTGGTTTCCTAACCCAATAACTCTACAAAACATAATATAGCAAAAAGACAGGAAAACAACTTGTGTCCCAGCCTAACCCCAAGCATCGCCACACACGCATATAAACAAACATATGAGTTTTCATATAATCTGGGCCTTCCTCCAGTTCGACTACAGGTGATCTCAAGCTCTAATTAGACATTTACATGTCAGCCTGTGAGACTATGGGGAGGCTTATAGATTTATTCACTGCATAACTCTAATTGGCATTAGCTGGAAAAAATGTGTGATTCCTAAAGTCACAAGTCATCTATCCTCTATCTATCTCACAAAAAACAGTGGCCAAGTAGCCATTAAGCTCCCCAAAGGCCTGCATAGTGCAGTTTAGTGTACAGAATATCCAAACATAATGTAAATGCCCGTTATACAGCCATAATCCTTTTGTGTATTATAACTAAATAAAACAGGGTATTTATGAGTAAAAGTGTACTTTAAAAAGTGCTTTAAAAAGTCAGCTTCTTTACTTCTGGAAGCGTGTTCTCCAGGCCAAGTGTATAGCGGCAAAACTGTAATGAAAACGTTTTCTCAGAAACGGAGACAACGATTTTAGAAACGCTGATTCGCTAGTCGAATTTCGTACAATATGAGCGAATACTAACCCTCAAAGTTGTTGATGTAGCTCGAAATATATAATTTAAATAACTTCTCTTTTTCCTCTTGTGTGACAGCTAACTGCCTCACAGTGTTGTTAACATCATTCACGTTAACCGCAGGACGTTTTTATAAACAACAAGTGTAATTTGACACTATCTCCACCTAACGCAAAACCGGCTTCTGATGCAGCACCGGATGTAACTGAGCGTGCTGAGACAAAATGCCAGAATGTCATGTTTTAACATCGATCCAACAAATTTTTTATTTGTTTCATTGGTTTTATTTTTCAAGAGTTCAAGTCAGAAGTAGATTGTGCATTTTGTATCGATGATCATCAACGAGCAACACATAGCCTTAGCCTAAGGTCAAAGAAAGAACATGAAATTGCAAAGTGAAATGCACGAGTTGAAGTCTGCTGTGCGGCAGTGGCTCAGTGGTTCCTGTAGGTTGTCAACTAACCGAAAGGTTGGTGATTCATTCCCCAAATCCACCTGACCAAGTGTCCATGAGCAAGACACCTAACCCAGCTGCTCCCGACGAGCTGGCTGTATGGCCTTGTATGGCTGACAATCGGGGACATGGAGGCATAAAGTCCGATAAAGTCGAGGAAGAAGCCCATAAAGAGTATTAAAGTTGATCCTGCTGCTAGCTCATGGACAGCTAATACTCACTCTCTCCATCTCTGCGAGATTTGGAAGGGAATTATTCAGATTTTACCAGCTTGACCAGCTACTAGAAGACATACAGGTTGCTCACGTGACAGGCTCAGTTTGAGCCTGCGCAGTATGCCTGGCGATCAGCTTTTATCGGACTTCATTTTTCTCTGTTAAAATCAATGGGGTCGCTGTGTCCATTTCTTTTACTGTCTATGGTTGATAATCGATTACATAATCGATTATTATCTATTTTATCGATTAGTTGTTGAAGCCCTAAATCCATCTGAGAAAACTAAATCAACTAGGTTGCAACATCAGAAAGAGGGAGGCCACTCACTGAAAGGATCTCGCTTTCCTCCCATCAAGAATATGTTTCTCTGTTCAAGGCATACAGATTCAGAAGTGCTGAGATATTAAAATGTTAAAACTCTCAAGCATCACCCGCTAAACAGATGAATTAAAGGAGGAGGATAAATAAAGCAGAAGATCACACTGTCAGTGTAATAAAGACGTAATGAGTCTCAAGGGTCGGTCAGAAGTTTGGTGACAGCTGATTGTGGAAAACAGCAGTGATATCATGCTGAATATGGTTGTTAATGGCCATTTGAGTGGGTAAAATGAATTAATGACTAACTGATAAATTTACTTTTAAAGGTGCACAGAGACGGAAGCCTTTCAAAGGTGCAAAATTATGTTGGTTGAGTCTAATCACAAATGATATAAATTAAAATTCTAGACAAGTAATAAGCAAGAGACAAACAGATCAATTTAGAACAAATTCAGTTTCAGTATGTAAGCCTAATCACAACTGACTTCATGACGTCTGTGAAACCAGCAGCTAAGTTAGAAAGTGACGAAGTGACTGTCATATCTCTGTCATGGTGGAACATCTGCCTTATATTTGCGCTGTTAAGCAAACAAAAACCAAACTGACAATGGAAATAAAAAGTATTAAAATATTCAAAATATAATAAATAAAAAACAAATAATAATAATAAATACAATATTAAACACAAAAATATAATATAAAAAATTTGATTGTTGAACTACTGTAAACTGCTGATTTCTGAAAAAAAATCTTTATAATACAATTATATGCATCATCACCACCACCCGATATCAACGTTAAAACAACAACAATAATCCCCATCTTCATCCTCAAGCAACAGAAAACAGAACAATACAATTATTTATAAATGACAACAATAAATGACAGTCACACTGATGTCATCTCAACAGTAAATAACTAAATTCCGATCGTTTCTAATAAAAAAACCCTGAAAAGTAGTTTAGTTTAAGTCAAATTTATATTAGGCTATATTTTTGATACAAAGTTAGCACGCCAGTTATGTATAGCCTACAAAGTGTCTTCAGCACGATTACAGCATCAGCAGCTGTCATAGATATATTTCTGACCAAATGTATCTGTCTTACAGTCGTCAAAAACAAAAAAGTGTTACGATATGAGTTG
The DNA here is from genome assembly GCA_030378365.1 of Hybognathus amarus. Taxonomy (NCBI): domain Eukaryota; kingdom Metazoa; phylum Chordata; class Actinopteri; order Cypriniformes; family Leuciscidae; genus Hybognathus; species Hybognathus amarus. The sequence continues at coordinate 20,505 of JAQIUQ010004166.1, forward strand.
TGATGATGAGATGTTTTATAGTTTTGAGAAGCAGCTCCTCCATGAGACGCGTTGCTCTCGCGCCTGTGATGCTGCAGAGACTCACCTAACTTTTGCGGCAACAGAAGAAATCGCATCATTCCTTAAATTCTTCTTCTTGGATACGGCAGTTCCCATGCTGTAGTGAAACGACCAATGTGTAAAAACAGCTCATTCCACTCGTCACATCTGCAATGGAGGAAAGTAATGCACAGAGGAAATAAATCATCCGCAGAGTGGAGATATGATCGCCTGCTCTCTTCTCCTTGCTGCTCAGGATATCTGTCAGACGTTCCGTTTGTTCCTCATGTTTAGGAACGCGAAGTCCAGCTGAATTTCACAACGCAATTTCACAATTTAGTAGCCTACAGCAATGTGGAGGGTGAGCTGCCAGTACTCTAGAATGTGCTCGTGCGCGCCACTTACTTACAAACATTCTCTCTCTCTCCTCTCTTCTCTCTCTCTCTCTCTCTCTCTCTCTTCTCTCTCTCTCTCTCTCTCTCTCTCTCTCTCTCTCTCTCTCTCTCTGATCCAGATACAACGCGTGACGGAAACTAGTGCCATATAAGGGAGAAAGTGGCTCAGCTTGTCCTTTGGCGTCAGATTAAAACTGTAAAACTGGACAAAAAGAACGAAGCCCATTTTTTGTCTCAAAAAGTAATAGAAAATTTCCACCAGTTTATTTTTGCCTACATGTTGACCCCAATAGCGAGGCGTGGTGTCACAGGAAGCTATTATGCGCTTTTTAGAAGAATGTAAACAGTCAGCAGATTGCTAATATTGTAAATAATAAAATGTGTAAAATTAAAATAACATTTGAAAACACATGCACAAAACAACTAGAACTAGACATTTTTCAACAACTAGAACTAGACAAAAACTAGACATTTTTTCAGACTTCTGTCTGAATGTAGGCAAAACTAATTTTATAAAACACACCATATTTATACAATAGAACTAAATCTTTACATTTATTTCCATTCTAACAGATGATGTAAAAGATTAGGCTTAAAATATTCCTTATCGTTGTATTCTTTTGTTGTTTGTTTAACATTTAGGAGTCAAACACAGACGACAGTAGCCAAGGCATTTAGGCTGCTGTCACTTTAAGACCTTCCAATTGAAATCTTCACCTAAGACATAACTGGTTGTGTTTCTGTCAATATACTGGCCAAGATGGTTCTTTTTCACAGTTTATTGTGCAATAAAAAAAGCTATAAAAAAGCTTCTCATTCGCTTTAACGTGTCAAACTCTTAATCTTTGCGCAGCTATACTTACAGTCCGCCATATAGGCTACACGACACAACAAATTATATCATTTCAAAAATCAATGAGCTTTAGAAAAAGTAATTATACAATAAAATATATCATTTTATTTCACACTAACTATATCTTATACCACATTTGCAGCCGTTATAAATTTGGCCACAAGATGGATAAAGGAGGATTTGGCTCTGCGATGCAGCGACTAGATGCAAGGATGGACTTGAGCTGTCTGTTAATGCTTCTCAGTCACTGTTTTCAATTTATTCTGTAACGTCTTATATTCATGTTAAAATCACATACAACATTTTTTTCAATAGGAAAATTGTTTGATTTATGGTCTAAGTCCTAATTTGAGATACCACCTCCATCTAACTGCATTTTTTCTTTTCTGTTAGCCTGGTTATGCCAAACGCTTCCCCTTGGAGATCGGCCTGACAGTGATGGCCAATAAGGGCCTCAGATAATTCAAATGCTGGACTGGCAGGACGACATAGACCACTCTATCATGATCATGGAGCGGCCCTTGCCTTGCATTGACATGTTTAATTTTGTGGAGCTCTGCGGAGGAAAAGGGGACAATTGTCTCTTCATTTTAAATGGACATCAATATAAATAAGTCATGAAAATAGTGTTTTATTGGGGTCTATAAATAAACATTTATTGATATAGCATTCAACAGATTTATGTAGGCCTTTTAGCAACTGCTTTAAGAAAGAAATCAGTAGAGCCCAATGTACTGGGCTAATATGAAAGCCACATATTTATTTACACATTGCATTGTGTTGTATTTTATGGTTAAAGGAATGTCTGTTAACTTGGCAGATAATGTCTATGCAGAAAAATAGCATTAGCTTTCCGGTTTACAGAGCAGAGGTACAATGCTGAAAATGGTAACAGAACAATATAATTTGAGAAAAAGTGACAATTTTATTTTATTTTTGATAAAAGGGTTTGAAAACCAGCATACACAACCACCCATGTGTGTGTGTATGATTACATTTTATTAAATTATTAAATATTCATTTAAAAACATGGGTAAATTTGAGGTCCCACTGATTAAGATAAATCACAGCGGAGACAAGGGAAAATGACAAACTAGGAGACTGTTGTACCACAAAGTACAGAGGCTTTAATTTAGCCATTAATAAAAAATAAAAAACAGTTTTAAATAATAAATTATCAGAAGGAAAAAGGTTTTTGTTGGCATCCTTCATCCTCTTTGTCGAGGGGTTGAAGTTCCTTAATGTGTGTTCCTTGTTCAACTAAAGTTATTTCTCTTTAAAAGCGGATGTCAGTTTAAAGCAAATGTCAGCCTCAACATTAGAACATTTCTTCTAATTTGGGCAGAGGGCAGATGAAAAGATTACTAAAACCTTTACATTCAAATACAAAAGATGTTCTTCTGTTTTTTTCCACAGTCCTGTTACAGAAATATTTTGTTGTAACTATGCAGGTTACAAGTTCTTGAAGCACGGTATATTATTAAAAACAATTATAATGAACTTTGCTCTGCAAAAAAGCAAACACGAACATTAGAAACAGAGAATAACATCAAAATATACTTTAGTAACTCATGAATAAAGATTTCCCGCTCACTCAGTTGTTTCATTCTGATATTGTTGTGGTTGGTCAGAACACTGACTACTTTTGGATCGCAGTGCTCGAAGCAGAAAAGGCGTAAAGAAAGGGGTTTACGCAACTGTTGATAAAGAAAAGAGCTCCAGTAACATTGTTGATGCCCTCTGATTTCCATGACACCATTAAAACAACGTTGTTGATCATACAGGGGGTGCTGAATACGAAGAAGACCACTACGATTCTGACGGCCAGTTTCGTCAGCCTGTGGCTGCTGAAGGAAGCTGACTGACTTATCCGTTGGTGAAGTCGAAGGTAGAAGCACAACAGGCTGAAGAAAGGAACAATAAACAAGACTAGAGTCTCAAGAAGTAAGACAGCTATTTTTTCTTTAGGATTCTTATAATCCTGATAACAGTGTAGACGCCCGTCCTTCTTCCACTCAACACTTCGGTGATAAAGGGCATAAGAAGCCAAAGCTCCACTTGATATCCATATCCCAAAAATCAGCCCCTTTTGACCCTTCCCTCCAAGCTTCGCCCATAGCTGAGTATACAGCACTTGCAGGTACCTTTGCACACTCAACAAGGTGACAGAAAGCACACTACTGTAGAGGCTCCAATACACAACATAGGAAAATAACTTACACAGACCTCTGCCAAAAATCCAGCCGTTCAGAAGGGCATAGATCCACACAGGCAGAAAAATCAGACTCAGTGAGATCCGAGACAGCCAAACTCAGCATCAGTTTTGGGGTGAAGCTTCCCTTTAAATGTTGGGTGAGCATGACCATCACCACTAGATTACCTGGTACACCCAGCACAAAGCACAATCCCAGAACAGTGCTGGACATTAGCACATCCACTGAGGTATGGGCAAAGAGAGAGCCATTCGAAATGTTCTGGTACTGCATGTTCACCTGCCAATTGCTGATGCGGATATTAAGTCTGATGTAGACTCAGGAAGTGAAATTGCCCGGGGAGCGACTGGGGTTTAGGTGACTTGCTCAGGGGGACCTCAGCCATTTCCTGCAAGTCTGCAATTTCCTTTTAAAACTGTCAGTTCATTTAAGGCTGTGCATGAATGTGGTATTTATTGTGGTGTATTAGCATTTCTGTCTTCCTTCAGCTTGATGTTTATGCATTATAGTGATGTAGCATCAGCATATGCATCAGCTCAGTTCGCATTTTAGTAGTGGTTAATGCTGCATGCCTGACTGACCTCACACACAGATAAGCACATTTCCCCTGGCAAGCAGCTAGTAGGCTATGTGTATGCACTCCCACACTCTCTGGAAATATAATTTCAACCAGAAAATGCAAGAAACTAGAGATGCACGGCGCATCAGGTCCATAGAGGCCATTATTAGTGCTTAGTGTTGTTGGTTAATATAGAAAGGGCACTATTTATCTTTATGATACAGTATTTATTTTTATACTATATGAATCAGATGCAAAAGCCTAAGTCTGTCTAAGGTTTTTCTTTAATAATAACATCTTTTATCAGGCTCTTATATAGGTTTTTACCTACAGTAAGTACTAACATTTCTCAATGGGCTGAGGCTGGGATTTAGTGAGTTTGAAGTGAAAGTATTTGATGAGCGTATACTATGTGCAGAGAACATTCACTCGATATTATTATCTTATTTTTGACATAGGTGGCTTTTAGAGGCTTTTGCATCGGAGGTCTTCATATATACTCTATTGGCTACTACAGAAATTCTAAAATAATTATCGGGTTATCAATTATAATATGTGTGCATTTGTAAGCGTTTAAACTGCATATTTAAAATAATGTTTAAGCTAGCACATTTTTATACATCATTAACGTTATGTTCAAGTCTCTTTACAAGCAGGAAATGTAGGTAGGGGAGTAAGGACCCCTCGAAAACTAGATGGTACATCTCAAGGGGTTAATCCTAATAAATTCCTAATAATAAAATGAACCACTCTCTCTTCCACCCGCCACAACTGAGTTCCCCTTGAGCAAGGCACCTAACCCACAATCGCTCCCTGGGCGCTGCAACAAAAAATGGCTGCCCACTGCTCTTTGGCTACATGTCACATCACTTTTGTTTAAGAATTGCACATTTTAACTGCTTTTTTTTTCAGTTTTCGTTTCTGTTTTTCCAATGACCCTCAACCTAATGTTAGCCTTAAGCCGCGTTTCCACTGTAATTACCAGGAACTATTTGTCCCCAGGAAAGATTATAGTGACGTTAAACTCGTGGTTAAACTGTGTGCAACTGCTCTTCCTAGCCTGCGCATTTGTTTTGAGTTTTGTATGGAGGAGATTCAAGCTTTGCTGCTTTTTTGTGTGTGATTGGTTTACTGAACGAGGTAATTAACAAAACGGCAGAAAAGAGAAGAGCACCCAAAGCGTATTCAGAAAGCTCGTAATGCTAAATATAAAAGTAGACGTTTTTTTATAGCGGACATTGACCGTGAGATGGATGGGACAAACGCAGCACCATCGAGAAGAAAGAATAGCGTGGTAAGAACCAATCAGCATTGTTCAGCGCACAAGTCCCACCCCGAAAGTTCCTGAACTCTGCAAAAGTACTACCTCGCCAGCAGGGACTTTCTGGGGAGGAAATTTTTACCCGGAACTTCATTTAGACCCTGGTTCCTGCGGTGTAAACACACCGAGTACCACCCCAAAGTTCCTAGTTCCTGGGGAAAGTTTCCTGCAGTAGAAACGCAGCTTTATTCTTTAACGGCAGACAGATTTATAATTCGGACGCTGTGGTCAAAATGGTAGGAAATAAATTCTGAACCAAGTGCAAAAACTCCACTCGTCTTGCTAAACAGAAAGGCAAGCAGGCATGTTCTGATTACTCATGCGGTTTGTTGGGACAGAGTAATGAGATTTTGTTTTGGAAATGAGACAATTTCAAATTGAGGCCTTTGTTTCAGCAAACATTACATTCAATGGAGCAGGGCGCAACAAAACACACACAGCATGAAAGAAACACAGTAAACAAGCAGAATAAATTGGTGCCTGAGAGAGATGAGGTGTGGTTAGACTTCTCTGCAATAATGCAAAATTAATTTTCACTGTGCCAGAGATGTCTCTTGTTTACATTTTGCTGAATTTATATAGGTAGAATCCAGAGATAACTTAGTTATAAAATGAGACCTGTTCCTAAATCAGATTATGGAGCATACATGTCTAATTTCATCAACAGAACGGTGTGTGACTTTTACCATGACCTTCAAGGGTAGAGCATATACACTGCAGGAGACTTTCAGATGCAATATATCTTGGCATGTCAGCTTAAACACTTTCTTATTGAGCAAAAACAATTGATTGATATGCACGTCAATAACCATTTGAAGGGTGATCTGTTTGTTGGCATGACCATAATGATTGCTCTCAAGTGATTGGCTGGTGCGAAGCATGAGGCAGGGTAAGGCAGAGGAGGAGAGGAACAGATATACAGAAATGTGATGGAAAGTAGACAGACAAGAAGTAAACAGATGGATATGGAATGGAAAGAGGTGAAGGCAGACTGATGAGACAGGTGGAAGATGAATGAGGAGAGAATAAGGGATTGGGCAGCAAATAATGAGTAGCCTGTTAATTGGATTGGTGTTGCGGTTAATTGAATCAGCCTTCTGCCATGTTGTTTAGATAATGACAGTATCTGTCAATGGTTTGGACCACCTGACTGAATATTGATCTTGATCTTCAGGTCCTTTTGAACTAAAGGCTTATCCTTACATGCTTACAATTAGCTTGTAGACAAATTTAAAGTTTCTTTACAAATTAGATGAGAGAGTATAGAAAAAGAACCCAGGAATCTTATTGCTTATTCATTTCTGTTTAAAAATGATCCCAGACCGCATTGATTACTCGCATGTGAAGTTGGTTGAGAAGATAGACATCAGGTGACCACTTTAGTTTTTAAACTACTTTACAATACACAAACCATTGATTTCTCTGAATCATGAACTGGCTTTTTAAATTTTATTGGTTTTTGCATTCAAAACATCGAAATGAATAAGTAATAGGCTAGATTTTTTTTCTATTTGGTCTACTAGCTCTTACTAGTATGTTTTGACACACCAAGTATATACTTGACATTTACTAAGATTAAAAAAGATTGACTTAAGACAAACAGCCTTATCAAGTGCCATCAGAGAGTGCTTGAGAAATGCCACATCACAGTATTCGCCACAGCTTGCAAATCAAATCATCTAGAACATTTTTCAATCAACAGTAAACAAGAACCTCATATTATCTCCCCAAGATCATGTTAAAAATATCCTCACTCTAGTTTTCACACTCTTTCAGTCGTGACGTGATACACTTGATCCCATCAGTTTCCTCTGAGTCATCAAACAGAAATCCCATGGTAGCTGATTGACCTAAATATCTCCAGGAGACTGGCAGAATAACAGGTGAGGGTGGAAAAAGGCCATATGAAAGAGATTAAAGCTTACGCATGAAACGTGTTTGGTTTCATTTTCTTTGACATGTTCTATGCGTAGCCCTGTTCTTGGGCTATGGTTTTGACGTCTATTAAATTTTCACTGACAGAACACATTTTGCCTTGTTTTAGCCAAGATATCATGGCTGTCTTTGGACAACTATTAGACGTCTTTTAAACGCAAAATTGCTTGCTGGCAAACTTCAGGATTCAAAACTGCTCCGCACACAAAGCTATTGAATGGCTTTAGAAGATTTGGATTATAAAGTTAATTATTATTATAATAATAATCACAATTAATGTTATATGAAATGAAAAGTTTAATGTAATGTCTAAATAAATCACATAAACCACATTTACAGAATTTGTGTGGTGCTTTTGACAGAATTTTGAGTTCCTTTTCTTTTTAAAGGACAAGCAGACCATATACATGTGGTGAAAACTTTGAGAAAGGACCACATAAGATTCTTGAACTTCACATCCCCCACATATTTATAAGAGTTCACACACAGATCTCTTGTGCAGTCACGTTTCTCAGAAATGCTGATGAGAAACAACCAGGCCACTGAGAGGTGTTTTAACACCTCCCACTTATCTCAGGGTCAGAAGTGAGCCGTGTCTCAACTTGTATGGCAGTGTCACATCTCAGTACGGAAAGAACCATGTGGTCTTTTTGAATTCCCAACTCGAGAGGTGCGCATTAGTGATGCAAGTGATGGTAGTTTTATTTTAAATACATTCTCCATGATGCTTATTTACAAGAGGACTTTAAATAGAGTCTTTAGATAGTCATCATGTTTAAAATAGGAATAGCAAGTTGGGCTCTCTGAAATGTATCAGCGTTGAGTCCAATTTTGTGTTCTATAGTTCTTTTAAAACAGTCACCCTCGGGCCAAACCTCCAGCTTTGACTCATCGTCTGAGAGGAAGCTGCTGTTTTATCATTGGTAACAGTAATGTTAGCTCAGGTCTAGGCACCGATAGGATGACTGACTTTAATGCTGTGTCGTGTGGATTTTCACATTCATGAGCTGTTTATAGAGGTCTGGGTAATTGGTGACGCACATCAGGAGATTATTCCCTGTCTGCCCACCTTCGCACCAAAACATCAGTGCATATAAATAGCAAGCTTGTATTGGTGCTATTATTACCTGCGACCTCTTCCCAGAGCTGGAAATGTGGATTGATCCAGCTGTCTCCCCTGAGAAGCAATAGGAGGGCTGCAAGAGGTCAGGCCACTCTTTTTAATTGCATACTGCTCAGGTTAGAGGATACTGATGTAAACGAGAAGTTTAAACGGAATGCATTTCTTATTTGTCGTCATAGTTTTACATTTCTGCATTACTGTATATTTGCATAACTGTTGGGTTATCAAACAAATATTTATCATTTAGAATGGATTTTTAATGTCCTTTAAAGAAGTCTCCTATGCACACCAAGGCTGCATTTATTTGATCAAAAATGTCAATTAAAATATAAAATTACTTTTCTTTGAAAATAGTTATTTTAAATATAATATTCTGTGATGTCAAAGCTGCAATTTTCAGAATCATTACTCCAGTCTTCGGTCACATGATCCTTGTGGCATCCAGGCATCATGTGACTCTGAAGCAGAGGTGGACACAAATTACATCCTTCTTAACTTCCTTACTTGAGTGAAAATACAGATACTGGTCAGATATTACTCCGTTCAAGCGTAAAAGTTGTTAAGACCGATTTTTACTTAAGTACAGAAGTACTCGTTTGTACTTTTATGAACTAACTTTTACTTGTTTGTACTTTTACTTTTAAAAGTACCTAAGTATCAGAAGTAAAAATATATGTCAATGCATTGTTTTTGCATTGTTGTATGTAATACTTGTTGTTGTATGCTTACAGTACCGTATGCCTCTGAATCTATGCTTGCCCTCATATCAATATCAAATTTATTTCTAGAACACAGTTCCAGAGGGATTGAATGTGAGACTGCATAAGTGCACTCAATAATTGTCCACAATGGTTTCGGACACCCAAATGGCTGTTCCCTCAAATAGTTCCCAATTTAAAGTTTTTTAGCTATTAATATAAATATGTTAGCCTTGCTGTTATCTATAAGCTATTGTGCTCCAAAACAATGACAAAATTTGCATTTAGAAGACCAAAACCAACGTTGAAAATTAAAAATCAGATTGATGTTAACATCGGTTAACCTTGGAAAGACGTTGTATTGTGGTTGAAAATGAAAATTAGGTTGATGTCAGAAAACCGACATCAGTCGGGTTCTGACGACGTCAACCGACGTCAGGTTCTGCTATCAATCTGCCACCAGGTTCTGATGTTAACTTTAACATTCAATTCCAACCAAAATGCAAGCTCTGCAACCAAAATTATCCCCTGACTGACGTTGCAACTTTCTACTTAAGGACCTTGAAAAAAAGTTCAGATACTCAAAAATGTACTTAAGCACTGTTACCTCAAGTACTGTCGACCTCTGCACTGAAGACTGGAATAATGCTGGAAATTCGGTTTTATCATTACATAAATGCAATAGTTGCATTTTAAAATATATTAAACTTGAAAAGTATATTTTTATATTAAAATAAAAAATGACTGTTTTACTGTGTTTATGCTTAAATAAATGCAGCAATTTTTAAATGAAAAAAATCAACCCCTAACAAATTGTCATTAAAAGTCCAAGCACAGTCATGATAATGGTGATCATTTTGGCAATATTTACTTTAGGTTTCATCTACTGTAATGATAACAGGAGCTATCAACATCTTCTTGTAAATGTAATTAAGCAACATTTCATAGCTCTCTTCATCTAGATTCTGAGATTTTATGTAACTTCCATTCTAGACACAACCAATCAGGTCAGAACTGTTTGGCAGAACTGTTACTGTTAGAGCTCAGTTGGAGGACAAGCTCCAGTTCCCTTGGAGGAAAAGGGTAAGATAGGGAAGATCCATAAGGAAAACTCAATTTAGCTCCTCGTTTTCACTTTCTCCACCCTCTGTGCCACCTGTACGTCAGAAGGGGGCCCAGTGCTGGGTAAACACGTCAGGCCAAGCTGTCATTTACCCAAGCCTGTCTGCTGTAATCCCTCCATAGGCCACTTTAATTACTCGTCACCTCCTCCTCTGTCCCTGTGCTGCCTATTCCTCGTGATATGGGTCACACAGCAGGTGCAGGTGCCGTGGAATTACTCATCCAGAATCCTTCAGATGTGTCCAACAGCATGTCTTGGCCCTTTTTTTATCTAGAGCAGGTGACCTGCTTGTTTAACAAGGCTGAAATATCCTTCACATTATAAACTAGAACTTTTATTGAGAATGAGAAGTTGCACGTCATCTGCAGAGCCCCTCCCTCTCCGCCATGTTGGTTGGATTCCCACGCCAAAACAGTATTGTTTACGTGTGTTTTTAGCTTGGTAGTAGAGGAGGTTCTCGCAATTCCGCACTGTTTTACCATGCCTGGAAGTCACTGCTGCGTTAAAAAACTACTCCAGTACCTCACACGATGTATATGGAAAACATAGGAACAATGGAATACAGTTTTTTAGGTTACCGAAATGGACAGAGCATCAAGGAGAGTATCTGACGAGGAGACGCTGGATTGCTTGGTTAGCTTCTTTTTTTTTTTTGCTTGGTATTTCTTGGATTGCTTTAGCCTATATGATTTTCACTGTTTCCTGTGCCTTAACGAACATATGCAAAAGTGGTTGGATTGGTGTAGCTTCCATGCCAAAATGCATCTTGGAAAAGAAAGCTGACACTCTTGACTACAGGACTGAAACATGGCTTTGTATAATAGGTGGAAGGAGATGGAAAGACATGCTCTTACAAGTCTTACATCCCAAAGGTGATGAGAAATGAAATCTCAACAGACAATTACATGTGAATACAGACCATCTCTTTTGAGTGGAAAATAAAGAAAAAATTAACATCATATGACTGAGGAGCCTAATAGCAGACTTTCAAGAAAATTTAAAATGTTCCTACTGGAAACACTCACACGCTGTGTCCGAAATCGCTTAATTTGCAGTAACATATAGGCTCATTCGATGGCCTACTACTTCTGCTGAGATTCTGTGCATTCGATGGCCACTTTACTATTTGCTGAGGCCACGGGAGAGAATTCATGAATGGCAGTGAAGTGGCGCAACTGACGCTGAGAAGGTCACTTGACAGAAACAACATGGCGGATGTAGTATGTCAGAATTTCATATTCATATTACCCATATTCATACTCAATAAGAGTGCACTTTTTTAATGGTTGCAAAGTAAATTCAGATTCAATTGTAGGTGCGTAACAGAATTGAAGAGAACTTATATCACTCAGCTTTTTTTAAAAGTTCAAACTTAAAGGATTAGTTCACCCAAAAATGAAAATTAAGTCATTAATTACTCACCCCCATGCTGTACCAACCTCGTAAGACCTTCGTTCGTCTTCAGAACACAAATGAAGATATGTTTTATTAAATTTGAGAGGTGGATCACTGCTACAAAGGCTGCCTAAGGGATCGAAACTTGACGGCCCAGAAAGTCAATAAAGAAAATGTTTAAATATTCCATGTGACAACAATGGCTCAAGTATAAGTTTATCAAGCGGCGAGAATACTTTTTGTGCAAAAAAACAAACAAAAATAACGACTTTATTCGACTATTCCTTTTCTTCCTTGTAGGCCTGAAACGAGAGTTCAAGAGATTTCCACGACACATGTGCGAGAACTAAACTGAAGTAGTTGAAGGAGATCGTAATTAAGTATATATGGCTTCTCAAGCAAAAAAATAATAGAAAAATAAAAAAAATAGGGAGGGACTTGATTTTGACAATGGAATGGATTGAAATGGATGGTTTGGTTTGCTATCGCTGTGATCTCATGTGAGTGACAGGTTGTAAACACATCAGAGAAGAGAAGAGAAAGAGGAGAAGTTGCTGCAAGATGGGAGGGTATTTTGATTAAAGATAATGAGAGCACATGAATTTAAAAAAGAATGGTGTGCACGAATAACACATTTATAATAAATACTGCAATATAAAAAATTGTATCATAGTGTCTTTTAAAACACTGTGATTGGTGCACGATGCTGAAAAGGGAATGTGCTGTTCCACGGTATTTTTATTTATGGGATTTCATGTTCTCTCCAGCTCTTCAAAAATAGTACTTGGTTTGAGGACGTAAGCCACAAATCTTTTCTACTGACAAACAGGGAATGTGTGCAACAGATTTATTTGCCTTTCAAAGCCCCACACTTTTGTTGCCAGACAGCTCACAGTAAAGATTCTTCAGGCTCTCGTCTCATTGGCTCCAGTGTGGCTGTTCTTGTGCCAACTCCAACTTTTCTTTCTAAAGCTTCAGCCTTTCAGACCACACACAGATCTCTGAGACCTCATACAGCCTTCCGGCACTTTTTAATAACCCTCTTAATGGGTTATTTTTTGCAAGTTTTCCAAAAATGCTATGTCATTAATGACCCTCAAGTTGTTCCAAGCCCATAAGGCCTCCTGTTGTCAATCCGTGTTCACAAGTCCGTAGATGACGTAAGATGCTGCTGACGTGTATTCCGGTGCGTCTGTGTATTCGGGTTCAAATAAATATGGCTGGGCAAAAAAATGCAAGTCTTACTCTATGTCGAAATCCTTAGACATGTTTGCGAAGATTGTTTTGTTTACAGCGTGCGGCCGTGCGTCTCCCTCAGACTGTAAACAAACCTCGGGCGTACCAGATACACGTCACCAGCGTCACTGAACGTGGCATGACAACAGTAGACACATACACATAATTATTAGATATCAAACGATCAGTAACAATGCAATGCTAGCCGAGTAGATTATTATTTCTAAAATAAAAATATTACTCACATAAGTGTGTTGCACCACTCCTGTTGGATCCAATATAGAAGGTAACGTAGACTAATCATGTTCCGTACAACAACGATGTTCCATACAGATTAACTTTAACCGCCGATCGCTGAATAAATACTTCTAGGTCATACACAAAATGCATATCTGTGTCGTCTTCATTTCTCCCTCTTATATTATAATGAGTTTAACTCACCCATCGGTGCACGTGGGGGAAAACCTCCAATGTTGTCAAATGGCAACCGGATTCAGCCCATACATGTTCGACCCAGAGTCCGTGTGTTGCACAATTCCTGTCAGATCCAATATAGACGGCACATCACCGTTCTTTTCTCTTAATCGGTCTGCAAATCCAGCCTCGAACTGTGTCTTGTTGACAAAACAATCCTCTGTGAAATGAAGCGAACATACGGATAATGTTTTACACTCATCTGCTGGAACGTCATTAAAAACAAATTTTAACCAGGCATTTCTGATATTGGAATCCAGAGGAAGCTTATGCAGCGACTGTCTTCTTCCACAGCCAGGCACGGCACAACATTTTGTACACTGAATGTTTATTGCTGGTAGCTCGCTCCGTTTGTCATCACGAGGTATGCTTTTGTTTACCTATGCGTGAATGCACGAATCGGTGGGCGGGGCTTAACCGGCCGTGTTGAAGTGGACGTTGATGAGCGGGTGGGGTTTCTTCGCCATTGACGTCATACTTCCACGCTTTCAAAAACGAGACGTTTGTTGAGGCTGGTGTCAATAAAAGCTTTTATTGGACTAACAAGGACATTTTCAGTTCTGAAACTTACAGGATATTCTTATAATATGATGACCTCTTAGATGTCAAAAGCTCAAGGAACATTTGATTCCTCAGTTCATCACCCCTTTAAACTGTGTTCCGAAGATGAACGGATGTCTTACGGACTTGGAACGACATGAGTCATTAATGACATCATTTTGATTTTTGGGTGAACTTAATCTTTAAATGGGCTATAAACCACTGCCCTGAGGCATACCAAAATTATGTCTTTAGAGACCTTATTTAAAATGTCCAATTATAGACTAAGCCCACGACTTCTCTACTCACTTCCACACAACTGCTGAACTGTTATTCTCCCTTTTAAAAGGCTTTTGAGGTCTGGCCAGGGTCTCGTATCTGATTAGATTACGACTTTAAGTGGAGCTCTGGGCTGTGACTTTGAAATATGTTGCCAGCAGGTTGTTAATCTTGAAGATAGCTGGAGGTGAAAGGGACAAAAGAAGGAGAGGTGCTTCCATACTAATCAGCTCAAAAGTCAATCAAACCTGAAGACTCAGACACTGGGAAAATTTTACAGTGATTGTGGGGCAGATTTTAGAGGATGTGTCCTCGGCAAAAAAGAACCAGCATCTCATGCCAAAGAGAAATATTAAAGAACCACTGCATCTACATCTATTGGGGACCCTTACAAAAAAGTTTATTCAAGTGTTATTTAGCTATTTAAAATAAAAAATAAGAAAGTACACTTTCAATCTGCATTTTATGCATTTCTTAGAAATATACTTAAAATTACACTTAGTTGATTTATAAAGACAAATAAATTCAATAATTTATAATACAGGAATGAACCATCACTACTTTGTGTTGCTTGTTTGTTTGGAACTATTTTTAGTTTGGAAGCAAAAATAGACCAAAAAATATTCAACCCCCATTGCAAATCATGTTTACTTTCAGCTGTATGCAATGAACTAATCAAACAAAAGTAATTGAAATAGCTCAACACAACAAATGTTTCAAGTGGTTTCCCCAAATTCAACTGAAAATGCAACTTTTAAAGGAGCTGTATGTAAGATTGTGGTCAAAACTGGTACTGCAATAACATTCAAAATACCATAGAGCAGTGTATCCCCTTCCCCCTGACTCGAGGTTGCCAGATAAGCGGCAGGATCCAACATTTTTTTTATCTGACACATTTGTAGCGGCTGACTGGTAGATCGGTGGAGGGTGGAGCATCATACCAAAACAACATGACAACATAAACATCAGTTGAGGGCTGCAACTTTACTTTTTAAATGACAATATCCTGGCTGGACTACTGTTGTCAGTGATATAAGTATTTGAAATGAACATGATTTCTTAATGTCTAGTGATATATCAGGGCCATTTTATGATTATTTTAAATAAATTTCTTACATACAGCTCCTTTAAATTTAATGACCCTCTGCAGTCTCAAAATTATTCAACCCCCTGAATAGAATCCCTCACAGTACAACTCTCCAAAACAGGTGCACTCTTAGAAGAAAAGGTTTGGAACCCTAAAATGTTCTATACACTCTTAAAAAAGGGTTCCACTGGGTTCTATATAGAACCCTGTGGTTCCATACTTGGCCAATAGAACCTTTTACCAAAAAATGGTTCTATATAGAACCATTTTGGAGTTCCATATATGAAGCGGGGATGGAACCATTTCTTCTAAAGGGGGTCGCACACCGGACGCGCAGCGTCACGTCTTTAAAATTCGAACACATTATTTCTCTATGAGTGTACACACACCGGCAGCGCCATTCGCGTCTGTCCGCGGCGCCCAGCAACGGCTTAGGACCGTGTTCAAAACCCTGCAGCGCCACAGAGCGCCATTTACATAGTTTTATATCAAATTTAAATTATTTTTGTCTCAAATCGTTGCTGATGGGACCTAGACTTCGCCCTATCCTGCAATATACATTTCGTTTTGCATTCATTTTACAGAAATCAGCTGCTTGAATGACAATTGCTGATGTTATTGGATTTTTCAGGTGAGATTCTCAATTCATTCAGTTAACGGATGCTCTGAGGTAAAGTTTTCAGACTGCAGACTCAGCAACGATTGTATTTAATTGTGCAGTACAATAATTACATAGAACAGACATTATCTTTCATCTCCTGTCATTAAACATTACAATATTGCTGGCCATACACTGATGAGAAAGTGCGCAGTCCGGTGTGCTGACACCTTGAGTTGTCCTAGACGCGACGACGGCGCTGGCGCTGCGCGTCCGATGTGCGACCCCCTTAAGAGTGTGTTGTCTATCAAAGGCTAAATTAGTGGCACCAGGTGTGCTTGAACAAGAACACATGAAATATCTGAACTGGTTTGGTTTGTTGAGTGTCACGTTTGACTGCACGTTAGAAAAATGGAAAGGTCAAAAGAAAGGTCCACAAATTTAGAGGATATATCATCGCCCATCACAAGGAACTGTCACTGAATGGTGAAACAGTGAAGTGAAGATTCATGTGCAGAAATAAGGATATTGAATAAGTAATAAAAAACTAAACAAAAACTGGTCAGGTGGGGCGAATGAACCAATAATCAGGATAAGATGGGAGGTGCTAGACAATTACAGGAGAGCACATGGCAAACCATATGACAAGCCATGTGGCCACACAAAACCAGACTATGACAGGTATGACAAACCAGGAGTGTCAAAGCTCTGTCACCAAACCAAGATATACTGTAAACCAGACAGAAGTGACAGAACCCTGACAGGAAAAGGATACACAAAGATAGCGAAGGCACTAAATGTTCCTGGGCAGACACTCACAGATTAACGAGCAGAGATGGTAGCCCTTATGTTACAGACACAAAATGAATTCGTCCTTGGATGTAACCCTCTACAACAAGTAAATCCACTTCACCAGCTAAAAACTAAATTCTAAAGATGGCTGCGTGCTTGTTTCTCTGGTACGTAGTAGGCTATATGATGCAATTATATCGAAAACAATGGCAAAACATCTGTGCGTCTACTCGAGTTGTCCTCTGGGGCTGCTCGAGAATATAACACGCAATGCTGTGTAGTCCAGGTCACAAACAAATTACTCTTATGCCGGTATTTTTTAAAATATACACACCAAAGCAAATGTTAGACGGACTCACGAACAAATGACTCTTGTCATGAGTCGGTTCTAGTGAAGCAAGCAGTATGGCCTATACACTAATACCGAAATGAAACTCTCATCAGTCAATTCTTTTAATTAAGAGTTCACAAAGTCTCAAACACCCCTAGCAGATGTAATTTTGTTCATTTGTGAGAAAAATCAAGTCAGATCAAATCTGCAAATCTGTATGGCTGCTTTCACATTGGTTCTCCTGATCTTGAAGTAGTTAGTATACCACACATTAAACACCGTATTTCTATACAGGTAGCCGGCTTCCTAGTCAGCACAGAAAGGCCATTTATGCAGCTGAAAGCCAAGAAAGCAACGTTGAAAGCAACGGTGTGAAGATGAAAGGATACTCACAGCAATCGAATCAAATTTGCCAATCTTCAGTGGTTTTATGCACAGCTGCACTACTTCCTGAACTTCAGCCAGCTCCTTGTTTCCTGTCTGCCATTATTGGGCAAACTGATTAATCCAGGTGTGTCTGACCTCAGTAGTCACAACCAGAGCCCGTTGTAACGGAGAGCCTTGGCACTTCCTATTAGCCCCATTGTGTATCATCTTGGCTGCAGTTC
Source organism: Hybognathus amarus (assembly GCA_030378365.1). Taxonomy (NCBI): domain Eukaryota; kingdom Metazoa; phylum Chordata; class Actinopteri; order Cypriniformes; family Leuciscidae; genus Hybognathus; species Hybognathus amarus. Next base: position 38,104 of record JAQIUQ010004166.1, read on the forward strand.
CATTAGAATTCCACTGGAGGTGATCGCGGGCGAGAGCAGAATGAATGGGAGTCTATGGGGCTAAATGGCTAAATGTGTCTCTTTCACCAGCTTGTCATTAAATCAACATAGATTTTATTATTGATTCCGCAAGTTCAATATAGATTATAGGCCAAAACACGAATGAACGAGTACTTATGTCATTTCGATGTCTTACAGGTTAGGCCATTGTTGGCCGGAACACGCTAGCATTCTGCTATTGTGTGACGTCATCACATTTTTGAACGGATTTTTAGAAACAGATAAGTGAACTTAAAAATGCAATTTTCAGCTGAGTGTATTATCCTAGCCCTCCCTTTTGAATGCAACTTTCAAATGACTTGACAAAAAATTACATCCTGAGAAAAGTGGATTTTGTGGGTGAAACCCCATTGACTCCCATTCATTCTGCACTCGACCTTGAGCGTCCCGCATGGACAGAGACGTGTTACTGCAGCCAGTCCAGATACCGGAAGTAACCAGCCAGTGCCAATTCTCTTCAATTAGACATTCTCTGGTCACAACAACAATAATCAGGCACACCTGAATTAATCAAGATTGTCCAGTAATGGCAGACAGGAAACAAGGAGCTGGCTGAAGTTCAGGGCATAGTGCAGCTGTGCATAAAGACAATTGTGATCTTTTATACTCAAAGTAGTGGCTGTCTTTTAACCATTGTGCCTAATCAGAAAAAAAAAAAGTTACACACAGCATAGAGGTTATTGGGATTTCTAGGGTTTACAAAGAATGGTGTGAAAAGGGAAAAACATCCAGTATGTGTCAGTCCTGTGGGCGAAAATTATGAACAATGTAGCGGCCCACAGTCTTGACTTAAAGAAAACGCTGTTAGAGATATTTCTAGTATACTGTATATAAATGCGGCTTCCACAAAAATTAAGCAACATTTGTTTCCAACATTGATAATAGTAAGAAATGTTTCTTGAGCACCAAATCACCATATTCAAATGATTTCTAAAAGGATCATGTTAGACTGATGACTTGAGTAATGATGCTGAAAATTCAGCTTTGACATTACAGGAAAAAATAACATTATTTAAAATGAATTAAAATTTGAACAAAGAAAAGAGTTATTTTTAAACTGTAATAATATTTCACAATATTGTTGTTCTACTGTATTTTTGATCATATAAATCTTGGTGAGCATAAGAGACTTCTTCCAAACATGTTAAAAAATCTTACTGCCCCCATTTTTTTTACAGTAGATAGGCTAGCTTGCAAAAATGCTTTAATAAATTACTGATTATGCTTGACAATAAAAAAGTGTCTATCTACACCCATGTAGAGAATGTAATAATAAACATTAGAGACAAACTGTGAGGATGATCCGTGAACATTCCACTAACATTCTACGTACAGAATACATCACAGCATAGTAGCAGGCAATGTATTATGGATGATGGGGAAAACAGGGCAGTAAGTAAATGGCGTCAACTCCCAGCGATGACGTCACCCATTAGGTCCTAAAGCAGCCGAGAGACACAAGTGTGCTGGAACAAAGATTTAGAACTGGCAAAGGGACATTGGTTGTAGAACAGATTATAAGTCTAGCATATGCCTGCTGTGTGAAGATTTAGAAACTAGATCATCTTTTCTTATGCACATCCAAAGAGCCATAAAAACAGACTCAGATCTTCAAAATCTTAACATCTGCAATGTATTGATATCTTAGCCCGGAACACACCAAGCCGACGCCGACCAACTATGTCGCCTCTCGTCTGCTCTCGTAGTGGTAAAAAGCGGCACTTGAACACACTCGAGAGAACTACAGCCGACTGTCAGCTATAATGCGCGTTCTGGGCCTGTGTGTAATGAGACAACTGTCTGTTTCTGCAGATATTTTAGTCTATATTCGTCATTCAAAAAGGAAACCGACGCAACAGGTGTTCTGACAGAACACCGGCTGCAGATGCAAATAACATAAACAAAGCAGCGTGTGCTTACCGTTTTGAATATCAATCCTGCTTAACGCTTTCTTTATTCCATCCACTCATGTTAAATTGAAATATTCGCCAAGGAACACTCAGGTAAGATATAGGAACAGCCTTCTATTTTGAACAGCCAATCAGAGTTCTCTTTCCCCGTGGCCCGACGCCGATTCAACATGACTGTATCCCTAATGCAATGCACTAACATTCCATGTCCAGTGTGAGTGATGAATCATAAGTGAAATCATCTAAGAGGTTTTACATCACTTTCTCGACTAAGCATTGGACTGCCAAAGGTTAAGACATTTAATCAAAATATCCCTTTTTATTTAAGTTTTATTGTAATCTAAGATTCCCTAACATGTGCCAAATTACATAAACAGAAGAGGGCATTTTAGTTCTTTTTCCTAAATGAATCCCTTGAATTGTTGCCATTGCCAATACAGTTGACGAAAGCATCATCAGCAAGCATGCATCATTTGCTGAAAAGTTAGAAATTGGTATAGTTCTGCTTATTTAATTTAGTCTAAGTTCAGCTCCCCAACAGTGAGCTCTGGTTCCATGATGATGTGATGCAGTCCTCCTGTCTGATGCAGTGCAGGGTCCAGAGAGCAAGAGAACAGCCTTAGGATATATCTGATTAATGTCACTGAAAAAAAAAAAATATATATATATATATATATATATATATATATATATATATATATATATATATATATATATATATATATATTCTGGCCTGTTAAGATTTCACACCTGATGCTGTCTGATGTCACTACAGCAAAGTGTGGCTTAGACAGCTAAGAGAGTATGCTCTCAGTATTAGTGCTTTTTTTTTTTTTTTCTTTTTTGAATAAATTGAATAGTATGTCTAAATTAAAAGGGAATTAAGACCATGAAGTTAAGGTTTCGATGGTCAGCCCCTGCTGGTTGATGCTACAACTACACCACCTTTCACCACTAAACCTGTAGATTTACCTGCTTACCAAGCTGTGTAAAATAGTTAGTTAAATTTAAAATGAATTATATAAACCTGACGATGTGATGCAGTCTTCCTGTCTGATGCAGTGCTGGGTCCAGGGAGCAAGAGAACAGCCTGAGGATATATCTGATTAATATCACTGAAAAAAAAACCCGATCTGGCCTGTCTAAAGATTCCACACCTAATTTTAGTTTTAGTGTTATTTTTACAAAATCTATTTACAGACCCCGTGTCTCATATGCTGGTTTCAAAATGTCTAACCAAGTAAAATATAATAAAACCGTTCCTTAGCACTATCTTTGATAAGTGAAATCAGCCTGTTTGTAGCCAGAGTGCTCCCCAGTGTCTGAACAGTGGAACAGATTAGATATAGGGAAGACATGCTTTAGAAATCATGTCTTTATGTTTATTGGAATGCTTCCTCGTCTGTTCCACTGTTAAGACACTGAAATCAGAAATCACATTATGAGATAAATGTTTTTTTTTTTCCAATACACATTGGCCATAATTATTGGCACCCTTTTATTAAGTACTTTTCACAACCTCCTTTTGCCAGGATAACTTATCTTCTAAAATTCCTGATGAGTTTGGAGAACACCTGACAAGAGATCAAGAGAGCAATCCTTCATGCTGGCGCTTCTTCAGTTCACTCCACTCATCTTTTAACAGGGTTCAGGTCAGTGGACTGGGACGGTCATGGCAGAAGCTTCATTTTGTGCTCATTTGATTTTGATGTTTGTTTTGGATCGTTGTCCTGATGGAAGATCCAACCACAGCCCATTATATGATTTCTAGCAGAGGCCATCAGGTTTAGATTTTTTTTTTATGTTGGTATTTGCTAGAATCCATGATGCCATGTGTCTGAACAAGATGTCCAGGACCTTCAGCAAAAACAAATAAGACAACATCATTAAAGATCCATCAGTATATTTAACCATGGGCATGGGGTACTTTATCCCTGTTTGTACCAAACCCATCTGGTGTGTTTGCCACCAAAAATATATTTTTTAGTTTCATCTGACCATAGAATCCCTGACTAAAGTTCCAGTCGTTTCTGACAACTGAATATGCTGGAGTTTGTTTTTGGATGAGCCAGGAGGATTTTCCTTGAAACCCTCCCAAACAACATGTGGTGATATAGGGTTTTTTTTTTTTTTTTTTGGTAGGCTTTCCGACCCTTAGACTCTAACTAATCTCTGTAATTCTCCATCTGTGATCCTTGGAGAGTCTTAGGACGATATAAACACATGTTCTCTTCCAGGCATATTCATAACATCTTTAGTTTAATGGAACTTCTTAATTGAGGCCCTGAAGGTGGAAATGAGAATTTTCAATGCTTTAGATATATTTATCTAATATTTATCTATAGCTAATAATATTTTTTATTTCATTTTTATATTAAAAAAATTCTGATAGATTTAGTTAACAATGACAAAACTGTCTGATTCAGAGCATCTATATACAGAGTTATTCATGGAAAAACATATTGTGCTGTCACTAATGAATTTTGTGGCAGGTTTCATAACAATAAATTGTGATTTTTTGTTGTTGTTCTAGTTGCTTTGAACATATTAATCTAAAAGTTTTTCTGCTTGTTAAGAGTGCATTTAAGCAAGCAGGAAATTTTTCTTATTTAACTTTTTTGTGAAATCAACTAGTTTGAGATCTTTCTCAAAGACTGAACTAGCAGCAATAATTGGTGAGCTGCCACCCAGTGGTGAAAGAGAAAACACTGACAGTGTTAGAGGTGTTTTGAAATTGTAATAAAAATCATTGGTCACAAACAAAACATTCTACTATTATTTTAAGTTACTAATATATTTTACGTTCCTCTTATAAATAGTTGAATTTCATAGAGTCTCAGTCCGCATTGAGGCACAGACACACTCCCTGCAGTACCCAGTGAGAAATGTGCTTGGTGGTGAAAAGATCTGCCTCAAACACCAGTCCAACACCCATAGCGTTCCTCCTCATTGAGGTGGTGTAGACTGGAGTCTTCAGGGTGTTCTGCAGAATAAGCCAAAGGTACACTTTACTTACAGATTACAAGGATTTCCAGACAGATATTCTGAGGTGTTATGAACTGAACACCTGATTAAAAAAAAATAAAAAATTGCCTGGAGTTTAAGGCGGCGTGCTTCAATGGGAATGATTTTGAGAATGGGAAGTTGAGACACTAGAACTCTGGGTTTGCTGCGCACCAGACAGCCCTGTTCAATGTCCCAGTCTGCCCCCTCCAGATACAGTCCTGATACATAACATCCTGACAGAAAACAAAGAACATGTCTTTGAGTTTCAATGTCCTCATGTTCATTTTTTTTTAAGTGCAGGATGTTGTGTGCTCTCACCCTGTCCTGGCCTCTCTTTGACCTCAGTCCTCACTCCTGTAGTGTGTAACCTGTGTGTAGAGAGTGGAGTGATCCAGAGGCCAGCCGTTCTTCCTGCAGGTGGCCTGGACCAGTGCTGTCAGGTACGATTCCGGGATATGCAAGCCTGACAACCACATCACGTAGGGCTCTCCCTCATCCACCTACATAAGTGAGATTTACTTTAATACAACCGTATTTATTTATTTAGTAGCATATTTGATCAATTCAATTAAAAGTTGATTTACAGGAGCTGAGATAGTACACATAATGAACATATAGCGGAGTTTAAAAGTCCACACTGAACAGTTGGCATTTAAAAATTGATTTACACCAGGGCACAGGAAGTTTGAAAAAACATGACATTAAATTAACATTTTTAAAGTTCTGAAAATATTTTTAAATGTAAAAAAAGTTTTAGAGGTAACACCTCTGCTATTCAAACATTGCAAGAAATTTTTCCAGTAAGGATGCATTAAATTGATCGAAAATACTGTATATAAAAAATATATACACTAAAAGAAAAACGTTATTTTAAATTGTAATTTTTTTTACTGTTTATATTGTATTTTTGATCAAATAAAGGTAGCCTTGGTGAGCATGAGACTGATGTTTTTCTGTGGTGTGATATTTGATTCTCACCCATGAGCTGTACTGTTCATGTCGTCTCTTGAAGTGGATCATCCAGTTCCCAAGAGATTTTAGAGTATCTGGTGCCAGTTTCCTCCAGATAACAGGAATATGCCCATTAAAAGAGCTCTCGCCACCTCATCTAACTCGCTGCTCATTCCAACTTCACCAGCCAGGGCCTTTAGACAGAAAGCACATATGGTCTACTGAGAAACCTACTTTTTTTTCGTATTTTATGAACAATCAAAGTATGTTATAAACAGTTGTATTAATTGTTAGCTGTGATAGTTTTGGATTATTTTCTTTCTCCGTCTATATGTCACTCACTCGCTGTAGTTCAGCCAGAGAACGTTCTCATCCTGATTGTAAGTTTGTTGAAGCGCTCCAGCTCTGTAGTAGTACTACAGTTGTGGGGAGATCTCCAGCCCCAACTTTTTGCGGATCACGTCCAGGTCAAACGCTTCGGGCAGTTTGCTCTGAATGTCCCGTGCCACCTGGCTGATGTACTCATCTCTACTGATGCCACCGCCAGAGTCACCTTAAGATCATACATGGGAGATAACTGTATTTAAAGGCAGCAAGCATTTTAAAATAAAGGAAAACAACAGAGGATTATGCTAAATATATATATATATATATATATATTAGGGCTGTGCAAAAGTTATTGATTAATCGCATTCAAAATAAAAGTCATTGCTTACATAATATATTTGTGTGTGCTGTATATAATTATTTTGTATATATAAATACCTATGCATGCATGTATATATTTTAGAATTATTTGTGCTTAAATTCTGTATATATATAAATACATAATCTATATTATATAAATATAAATATTTTATATATGAATGACACATTTTCTTAAATATATACACGCATGTGTGTGTATTTATATATACAAAATAATTATATACAGCACACACAAATATATTATGTAAACACAGACTTTTATTTTGGATGCGATTAATCGAATTTATTTTTGCACAGCTCTATATATATATATATATATATATATATATATATATTGTCCCTTTAATGCCAGTTAGCAAACCCACTTGAAGGTGCATATACCGCCACCTACTGCATGACACCTGCATGCCAGCTGACGTAAAATAAAGGATCAGGCAACCGTCCAGTTAAAAAAAATGCTTAATGTGCTCTAATATCAATCCTTGAGATCGACTCAGGCCATCCCAATATTTCAGTAATATAAAGTACTCTAAATCAGGTACCTGTCTGTGGTTGTAGCTCAATGAGATGAGTCCACATGTTCGGGCAGCCTGTGTGTAGTATCCAATCTCAGCATTAGGGTGCAAACCAAACACATCTGCCGTGTTAGCAAGAGGCAGCGATTCTATCTCATCTGCAAAAAAAATGGAGAGTTTGAGTGTCAGTCACATTCAAACCAGAATCTTTCAGATGCTTAATTCTAAGCTGCAACATACCAACATAAACCTGCTTGGGTCCATGTGGTGGGATCTTGTAGTCCACATCTTTATTGTGAAAGAAGTGAAAAGGCTGGAATTTGTCAAAGATGAAATCACCCAGATACTCATCCATGTAGACTGTGAAGGATCCTACGATCAAAGCTGTCAATAGCCCTGCCACCATACATCACCTGCAAGAGGCATTTGAAATTATATATATATACACATATATACACAGTATACTCTGTTTTTTAAAATAAGTCTCTTATGCTCACCCAGACTGCATTTATTTGATCAAAATACAGTTGTGAAATATTATTACAATTTTAAATAACTCTTTTCTATTGCCATATATTTTAAAAAGTAATTTATTCTTGTCATGGCAAAGCTGAATTTTCAGCAGCCATTTCTCCAGTCTTAACTGACATGATTATTCAGAAATCATTGAAATATGCTTATTGGTGGTCAAGAAACTTCTTATTTTTTATATCGTTGAAAACAGTTATGTTGCTCTTTTAATGGAATTTTTTTTGGAATTTAATTTTCAGGAGTCCTTGAATAAAAAGTTCAAAAGAACAGCATCTTTTCAATAGAAATCTTGTGTAACTTTATAAATGTCTTCACTGTTACTTTTGATCATTTTCAGCAGTCAGACTATAAAAAGACAAGAATTAACTTAATGTGATATTTACCTCTCCAATTAGGTATTTGAGACTTGCCCATGGTATTGCGGCATCTCCTTGAGTTTGGGCTTTGGTCAGGTAGGTGTCCAAGATTTCCATACAAACCTGAGAGACAATGAAACTACGTAATCGAAATGCAATGTAAAGTGTCTCAGACTTGACAATACTATCTGAGCACGACCCTTAAGGACCTTCAGAGCAAACTTACCAGGAAGTCGGACTCGTTAAAGTCATATGGGACGTTCCAGCCGATCTTGCCATACTTGCGTCTTTCCTGTACCACAGCATGGAAGAAGGCCAGCACATAAACCAGACTGCGAAAGGCAGGGTGAGCGCAGCCCATGAGCTTATCATGAGGGATCTTAAAATATGTCGCTCTCATGTTTAGCTTCAGCCCATTTGGAGGTTCTGTTACAACCTGCAGGTAAACAAGAGAAACACAATAGTTAACATGGAAATTAATATTCACACATGAAAATATTCACGCATTACATGTGCCCTGACCTCTGAGGGATTTCTGCAGGATGCCGATGGGGAAGTCTTTAATGGGATCTGTAGTGAGCCACAAGCGGAAGTCTGGGTGGGGTTTAGTGATTCTTTCCAGTGCTTTCTCTAGATCCTTCAACCATTTCACTAACAGGTGACAGTTTTGTAGCATCAGCCACTGGCCTCGTGCAACTGCGGTTTCCAACAGCTGCAATGCAACCTGAAATAGAAATGTCATATTTGTACTTTTTTACAGACTGTTTTGTAGAGTTCAAGGGTAGATTTCCAAATATGTCCGTTATGATTTTGGTGATGGTCAAGATGCAATCCACCACCGCAGTGTACTGTACTGGTACACTACAATGATAGCATATACTCTAGACTCTACCTTCTCCTGTCCCTGCCCCATAGCAAGAAATTTGAGTCTGTTGGTCCCAAAGCCAGAGCGTTTGGCTAATTTCATCAGATCATTGGCTGGTTCTGAGCCCGGACTCAGAATAAACACAATGGGAGAGTTTGGGGAGCTCTGGTCAAAGATGGCTTCAAAACTGATCACTGGGGGCTGTATCATATCTGAGCGAAGAAGTGACAAAGAGAAAGTTAGAACTTCACCCTCTTAACAAATGCCATCGTTTTTTGATTGTGTGGCATTAAAAAGCTTGGACTTTTATTATATGAACATTCAGGGCGGAAAATGCAACACAACATTTGCACACATTTTTGTCTTGGTTTGCGGTGTAGAGGATCCAGTGTCGGAAGTTTGAGTTGAGTTTGAGATGGACACAGATTATGATTCAATCCAGTCAGAGGATAAAAAAAACCTGTTTGATATTTTGAATCGTTTTTAGAACACATGGCCAGATTTACTAAACAGGGCAAATAAGCGTGAGTGCACAATACTAAAAATGTGCAGATAGAAGTGGAAAGTTCTGCATGTGATCTACTGACAATGCGCAAATAAAAGAACACAGATGGAGCTGGATCATTTCCATAAGATAATGACCAACACAATCTACAAGTTAGTGTCTGGTTTAAGACGAATAATGCCGCAAACACCAGTAAATTGACAAGCACAAATCTTAGCCAGTTAGCTTACATGATTCATTTAAATACTTTCCTCCCAAAAAAAATGCATCTAAAAGGGTAAATCATACAAATACATATGCAATAAGGTCAGCCAAAAAATTACTGTGTCCAAGCCTTTTCACCGCTGAATTTTTCACACTGACCCATGGTGTTCTCATGGCACATTTCTGCAGTTTGTTGTGTTTGGAATAATTTTTAAGTGTAATCCTCCATAGTTTAGTGTATGATGCCCAGTTATTCAAGTGTACGATGCCTATGTTTGAATTTTAAAAGTTGTGAAGTATATTCCAGCCACCATTTTCCCTCTGCAGTACTTGCATGTACATTTGCATAATGCAATTTTCGGACAAGTGTTAATCAAATATATTTATTATAATAAAACCCTAATGTTTTATGTGTTCATATCTTTTCCAAAATGGAATTCTTAATCCACGTTATTTTTTCAATAGAAAAAATACACCAAATCAAGTTTCCCTAGCTAACTTGAATTTATATCCATAGCATATTTTTTTTTATTATAATTGATTTTTTATTCTAAATGTGATTGCATGATCTGTGTGTAATATGCTGCTATTTTATAAAATCCATTAGTGATTTTCAGTTTCCTCTCACTTCTCTCCCATGGTAAGCGTGACGTAATCACTGACGGCACGATAGACTCTGTCCAGCCTGAAGCAGCGGATCAGCAGAAGCTTCTGGAAGGGAGTGAGGCTTTCCTTGTACTTCATTGGAAAGGAAGCCTGCTCTGGAGCATCCAAGTCATACCACTGTGTCAGAAACAGAAAGACAGATTCCATAAGTGATTTATAGAATCTCACTGTATGTTCATCTGGTGTGTGTTTGATGATTTCTGCCACTCACTTCCTTCCATATCTCAGGATTATTTTCTATATCAGCAGCTAAAGTGCCAAATTCATTAGGAAAGAGTTCCATAAGGCGTACTACATCCTCCCAGCCCTGATCAGGCAGCCAGTTGCACGGCTTCTTACGTTTGCTCTTCTCCAGAGAGAGGTTACCTGGAGAGAGGAAGAAGATTGGGTGTGTATGTGTATTGCTATGCTTGTTTATATTGCAAAAGAGAGAAAACGTAGAAGCTCCTACCTTTCAGGAAGAACTCAAGTTCACCCTGGGGTGCTCGACCATCTGCCTGCTCAATCTTAATGGTCAAGTTGAAGGAGAAGAGAAGTTTGTGCCTTTCAAACAGACCTAAACAATAAAGCAAAAAGAGGTTTGGTTTGAATCGGTTGAAGAAACAACAGTGATTTCATCTAAACTTTTCCCTGTCATCACTAGTTGCTAAGGTTCATGGACTAGAAAATGTCTTAATCTGTTGGCATGAAGTTTAGCAGTTAATTACAAAGAAAAAAGGTTAATTAAAAATTCCCATGAACTTTAAAAGTTTAGCAGGCTCACCAGTACAGCCATAGTTATAGACATTCTGTGTAAGTGTGTCCATGATATTCTTCAATCTGTTGGGCAGGATTGTGCTGGGTAGAGACTTGGACAGTGAGAGGTCAAACACCTCTAAAAAGGAAGCAAGTGAATACTGATACATGCTATTGACTAGAGCCATCTCAGCCAGCACAAAGAACAGGACAGCTCCACGCTTGGCAGCCGGACGGTAGCCGTCTCTCAGTGTGTCAATATCAATGGCCGTCTTTTCTGCCAGCTTCAGTTTCTCGGACACCTGTTGGAGTCAAATAATGAATGTAATTCATGTAATTCATGTAATGTAATTCATTCAGTGGCAGTAAAGCTTTTTACATTGTAACAAAAAAACTGCATTTCAAATAAATTCTGTTCTTTTGAACTTCTATTAATCAAAGAATCCTGTTATAACCACACAAATATTAAGCAGCACAACTGTTTTCAACATTGATAATAATAAGAAACGTTTCTTGAGCACCAAACCAGCATACTGGATTATAATTCAGCTTTTCCATCACAGGAATACACTGCATTTAAAAATATTTTCATATATGTAATGGGAATGTTATTTTAAATTGCAATCATATTTGGCAATATTAAATTTTTACTGTATGTTTGATCACATTGAGAGTTTTTGAGATTTAAAAAAAATAAATAAAACAAATCTTACCAACCCTGAACTTTTAAATGGTAGTGAGTTTCTATGAAAAATATTTATGAAATAATTAGTAGGCCATTATACATGTGTGTAGTGAGCAATGAACTGACCTCGCTGGCTTTGGACTTTGTTTCCTCCAGAGTTTGTATCAGTTCTACATTATCCAGCATGTTTCCAGTGGAGGTGGCCAACTCTCTCAACAGCGAATCCTCCAGGTCTTTCAGCAAACGTTTGTTCTCACTAGTCTCTTGAATAAGCCGTTCTCTTTGCTCTTCCAGCTCCTTCCGCTCAAATCCCACGATAACACTCAGCAGCTGGTCTTCCAGGCCCTTCAGGGTTACTGAAAAACAGTTTAAGCAGAAAGATTACATGATAATCTGTAAGATCTCCAATTAAATGCATACTCACACAAAAGTGTTATTTGATTCTTAAGAACTGTCCCTGTTTTTTAATTCAAACATCAGACTTTTTTTAAAATGTTGTACTACAGAGAACGTCAAAAAAATTGGCATTGGACTCTGTGCATTCCAATTGACATAAACTGGTGTGCATCACAAGTTTGCTCTCTCACCTGTGTAATTGATAACCATGGCCTTCCCAAATACAGCAGGAGAGAACTTGGGGTTTGCAAGTTTGGTATTGAGGTAAAGTTTGAAATTGGGATCATAGTCAACTTCCTTATCACCAAGTACGACAACTTGACGCCCCTCTGGCCCTTTTACATTCTTCTCAAGGACATTGTCAATGACTGGATCAATATATTCATCCACATCTTGGAACAGGAAGGGGAAGCCATACTTAATGGCCAACTCCAGCCCCTTCAAGAAGTCTGGGTCATTGAATGACGAGATCTGCAAATCATAAAATTTACTATAAAAATTGATTACAGAAAACTTTGTGCAGACTAAAGTGATGGAATGAAGCGAAACCTTCAGATTGTTCTTCTCCTCCTTCTTTTTGACCCAGTTGAGGGCTTGCTGCTGGGGGTCAATGCACAGGGGGAAGCGGCTGGATCTGGTGGTCAGGATGCCATTCTGCACTGAAAGTTCATCTGGAGGAAGACCTTCAGATCCCCATCTAAGACAATGGAGAGTTTTTTCCCCATTAAAAAAATACATAAAATATTCATTCTTCTACAGATGCTTTGATGACTCACCTGCTTATCTCCACCTCATCAGTGAGCAGGTTTTCTATTCGGAAAGGCTGGCTCAGAGGAATACCTCTCTCCAGGACATCTGCCTGCCACACCCCATAAACCATATCATTGCGGAAGTCCCAGCTGAATGCTCCCTCGTAGCTGAGGAAGGCAGCGCAGATCAGACAGTCTCCCAGAAGACAGCACTCGCCGCTGCTTCAGCTCCTCCAGGTCCTCCATCCAGCTACACGTAAATAGACATACAGTACTTAATTAGTTATATTATTAAAATGCCTTTTATCTGGGTTATCTTTGATCAGTCATTCATTCAAGCAAAGTTTTTAATGAGTAAGCTGACCGCTCATTCTCTGATCCCAGGCCTGAGATAAGTTTGTCTGCAGCAATGAGTCTTCTCTCCATAACCTCGGCCTCCTCCTGCAGAAGCTGCTTTTCTGTCATGGCAGCCTCATATTTGTTTCCAAGAGCTCCAAGCTCTTTCTGGATGGCACTGAGCTCATTCTGAATTCGCTCCAGGTCACGTTTGCTTTGGAAGAAATCCCTTTCCAGACGAGCTACCTTTAAATGTAATTTTCTTATATGAGATCAAATAAAGTAAATGAATTTATGCATTTAAAGTCTCTATTATGTAAGCATATCATACCTTCTCTCGCTTAGGTTTAATGTCTCTGGCCACGTCACAGTAGCCCATGACTGCCTCCACAAACCTTAGCATGCCAGAACCGGCTTTACTCGATGGCTTGCATCTCCTCCAAACTGGTGTTGAGGTTCCTTAGGTAGGCTGGGTATACAATATCACAAGGTGGAGGCATCAGAATTTCTATTAGTGGATTTACGTTGAGGAGCTAGATATTTCATAAGTTGTTTTAAGGCACTGGGATTACAGAGAATAATCAAGAAGATGGGTATATGGAAGTTGGCTTACCCTTGACAGTTTTGACTTGACTGGCATTGATTGAGTCACAGTCCATCTCCATAAGCGAGCGCAGGAAGTTGCCCTCTGACATCATGCCCTTGGCTGACTTCCAGCTGATCTCTTTATAGCCCCGTATCACAAGGATGCACTCGCACACAACCTGCACATGTTTGGGTGGCTTGGCGAAGGATCTGGAGGATTGGTGGAGGAGCGTCAATACTGTTCTTACACTGTTTGTCTTGCATTAAGCTAGTGGCCTTCATATAACAAAGGAGAGGCACTTTTTGTGGTTTGACCAATGAAAATGATCCACAGCAAGTAAACATTTATTTTTGCAAATACATTTTACTTGCTGTGAACCATTTTCACTGGCCCCACCACAAAAAAAGAGAAAAAACTACTAAAAAGGACTTTCACCATATTTATATATATTTTTTCTAATATTAATAGTATAATTATGATATATTGAAATGTAATAATATTATTATAATTATTAAATATTCCAATTTATTTAATTAATTATTAACTGTACTTTAACTTCATGAGACCAAAACAAAAAAAGCTTTTTGAATTTAGTATTTTTTCATGTCATTACATTGTTAGTTTAGAGCATAAGAAACAAATGTGGAGAAAAAAGCATTTTTGAAAAAGTACATTTGATTTATGTCATGAAATGACAGGTATAGGCAAAAACAATGGGATTTTTTTCTCATTCGTCAATAAATAAGGTTTCTTTTTAACCAAATGTTGTATAAAAATGATTATCAACTATGTTATGAAAGATACAACATAATTAACTGATATACCATTTTATTTTATGTAATATGAGGGTAAAATGGGCCCAGCAACAGAAAAAAAAAACAACAAAAACATTTATTGAGTCCTGCAGATGACTCACAAGAGTAAAAATTGAATGTTTTTGCATTGATTTAGTCCAGAAGCACAGTGGTCGTCACCTGATTTCTGTGACATCAGATTTGTCCAGGTCTTGCAGGGCCATGCGAGCGGCTTCTAAAGCAGGAAGAGCCTCAGCAAGAGAGCTCTCAGCATCCTTCTTCTCCACAACCATCACTTTATTCTGCTCCTCTATCTCTTTAGCCTTCTCCTCCGCCAGGGCTTTCTTCTCCTCCGCTGAAAGAGAGTTTACAATCTATTTTTAGCAGTTGGTTTTCGATCCTGTCCATTCAGTATGGAACATCCTTTCTTTTCCCACTTTTTACATTATTTTAATAAATACGTGACATATCAACACATCTGTAACATGAATAAAAAACAACTTGATATAAATTATCCATAGTTTTACTGCAGAAATGTTTGTATGTGATGTTGTACTAACCAACAGCAGTATTAGAGCAGATCTCTTCTAGAAGGATCTCACAGGCTGCAGTCTTCTCTGCCAGCACCACTTTCTGCTCAGCTAGTTTGGTGTTGAGCTCTGCTAGCTGCCCACTCGCCTCCTTCAGCTTATCCAAACCCCCTTCTAGACGTTTATATTGTGCTGGAAAACGCATATAGATCACTGTTATTATAGGATTATATAAATACTATTATAGTTGTTTTCATATATTTAATTAGTGTTTATTTCTTGTAAGTATAGTTTTCATTTTTATTTTTCATATTATTTTAAGTATTAAAGGGATAGTTCGGCCAAAAATTATATTTAAACCATGCATTACTCACCCTCAAGCCGTTCAAGATGCATATGTCAATCTTATTTCAGACAAACACATTTTCAGTTATTTTAGAAAATGTCTTAGACCCTTCAGTGGATATAATGTGAAGAAATGGGGTCCAGCTCCTTCAAGTCCCAAAAATATGCATAAATCCTTCACAAAAGTAATCCATCCGGCTCCAGGGTGATAAACGAAGGCCTTCTGAGGGTAATCCGTGCGGTATTGTCGTAAAAGTACACATATTTAAAACTTTATAAATGAAAATATCTGACTTCCAGCAACGATCGCCGTACGTTCACGGGTGATGGAAGTCGGCGTACGTAGCGTCAGGAACCGTCGCACAACGATCGTTGCCGGAAGTCAGATATTTTCATTTATAAAGTTTTAAATATGTATATTTTTACGACAATACCGCACGGATTACCCTCAGAAGGCCTTCGTTTATCACCCTGGAGCCGGATGGATGACTTTTGTGAAGGATTTATGCACATTTTTGGGACTTTTGGAACCCCATTTCTTCACATTATATCCACTGAAGGGTCTAAGACATTTTCTAAAATAACTGACAATGTGTTAGTCTGAAACAAGATTGACATATGCATCTCGAATGGCTTGAGGGTGAGTAATGCATGGTTTAAATATAATTTTTGTATAATATAATAAAAAAAAATCAAATGTTTGTTAAGTTGATGTGATTCATCTAGATTTAGTTTTGGTTAACAACAATGATAACAGAACTGATATAGATGCAGAATATTATTTATTTTTTTACAATCATAAACAAATGTTCCCAAACAACTCAAGAGAAATTTGCTCTTACCCAGTATGTATTTATCTTGGTCCTCCAGTAGATTGGAGTAGGTGTTAATAAAATCCAGGTAGTTTTTAGGGTGACGAAGTTGCTGCGACGTAGTGTCTGCAGGAACAGTTTACTATACTCGCCTACGGAACCGTGCACCATACACACATGAGCAATTACCGCCTCTGAATGACACGCTGGGATCATTGGACTCTCGCCTAAAATGAGACACGAGACATAAATCAGCATGAATAGGTGTGCATTACTGCAATATGCAGACACAGGGTTAGTAAACAATAATTTCTAAACTGCTGTGAAATCTGTAGTTAACACATACCTAAGAAGGACTTGGCCACTGCATGTAGAGCTTGAAGAGGCCATGGGGAGAACCAGTCGATGTTTGTATTATTAACCAATCCTAATGCACAAAAACACACACATAAAGAAATCAAGGAAGTAGGAGAAGGATCAAACAAATACATTTCTGATGCATTGCTCAAAGACCTGGGAAATTCCTGCAGCGTGTTCTAAGGGTGTCACCAACAGGTGACATGGCCAGCACTATGTGCAAGTTGTTGGCACTTTTGTTGACAAAGTATTGCCACACACTCTCTTTCGACGGACCAGAGCCCATTTTTATAGCTTCATCTCGCAGCTGGTTTAGGACTGATTCCTTCTCGTCATCAGGGAACAGTGCTGGAACCATCCCTGAAAACACAAAGAAACTGCTGCTAGCATCTCTTTTTTAATACAGTCCATAAAACTGACATGCTTGTTGATGTTTATATGTCATACAAGAAACTTAATCCAAATAGATTAATTTAAAAAAGTGAGTTACCTTATTAGACATTATTAAGACAGTTGTTTTAAATACCTGATGTAAGCATGTTGTTGATGAGCTCAAGAAAGCCTTCCTCAGCCACATGGGCATCAGTGAACAGAAAGACCATTTTCTTATTCTCTATACCCAATTTAAGGTACAGAGTTTTCAGATCCTCACGAAAGTTAGTCTCCGAGTATCCTCTACTTAGCACAATTTCAAACACCTACAAACAAACAGCATAAATTGATTCTTACTATATGTTGCAGATCTTCACAAAAGTTAGTCTCCAAGTTCCTTCTACTTAGGGTTGGGTATCGAGAATCGAGTATCTGATTGGAACCGGGACTAACTTTTCGTTTTTCCCGGAATCGTTCAAAAGTTAAAATTTCGATTCCTAGTTTTGATATTCACTGTCTGCCGACCGAAAGAAGAAACCGCTGAACACCAATGAAGAAGTGTCTACCAGAAGTGTTGGCATAAGTAGCGAGTTCGAACATGAGTAGCTTACGTCGGCGGTCCAAAGTGTGGCTTCACTTTTCTAAAAATAACAAAATCTCTGCAAAATTTGTGACAGAAGGAGTATTTCCTTCAAAAAGACCGTTGGTTAGCAAGGTTAGCTTAATTTTTTTTACCCTGCCTCTTAAAAGAATCGGAATCGAGAATCGTTAGGAACCGGAATTCGAAACAAGGAATCGGAATCGGAATCAGAATCGTTCAAATTCAAACGATACCCAACCCTACCTCTACTAAGCACAATTTCAAACACCTACAAACAAACAGCACAAAATGGTTCTTACTATTACTAAATTGTTAATTTAGAAAGAAATTGAAGGGTATATATAAAATATAGAACAGTAGAAAAAATACAGGAAATATTACATATCGAGGGCTTGGAGCCAGAAGGGCGTAAGTGGCTTTTAACAAACTTTACAGGAGAGACAAAACAAAATTTTGACCACGCTTCAATCACCTGTATTATTAACCTTAAACCACAAGCATTGCAACCACAGGCATACTTACATGAAATGAGCATTTAAGTAAAAAATGTATGGCATATTAACACAATGAACATGTTCTAAAACAAAAAAAACAACAACTAAAAGTCAAACATGTCAGATACTCCTTTTTGTTGCTTTATTTAATACAGTTTTATCTCAGATAGTTCTTTTGGCACCATTGGATAGAGCTCATTGAGACATTTATTTTGATATAAAGAACTCATATTCGCTCAAAATTCCACTTACGCCCCTCTAGCTCCAAGCCCTTGATATAGAATATGAAAAACAATGAATTACCTCATAACCTGCAGCGAAGGCAGCCAGCTTTGTAAGAGACTGTTTCCCTGAACCACCTACGCCAACCAGCAACGCATGACTACGGTCCATTCTGATGATGCGATGAATTACAGTCAGGTGTTCAAGAGCATCATCAAACAGCACCAAGTTCATTCTGGTCTTATTTTCATTATACTCCTCCAGGATCTCCTATAGGGGTCAAAGAAAAGAAAAACGCTTCACACTGTCAAGCTTGTTCGTTTTCAGATAAACTGATGGATTTCTGCTTTTGAAAAAGCATTTCCAGGTAATGCATGAATTGGAAAAAAATATATAGTTTGAATGCAATGCATGCTTTGGATAAAATCATCTGCCAAGCACATGAATGTAAATTACTGCAGTAATTTAAGACATCTAAGCACCTGAAACAGAGCTTTGGATGCATCATAGTCCAGTATATCCTCATACACTCTTGGCTCAGACTTTAGAGCTGTTCTGTAATCTCCAAACAGAATGGGGTCTCTCATGGCTGAATCGAGGTCTGATCTGAAGTGCTCTTCAATCAGATTCTTTATATGGCCCTGGACCTGTAGAGAGAGAAGCCAGAGCATGGGACGACAAGCGTGTATTTTAAAATGTAGATTGTGGGATTTTGTAACATGCTACTTGGAAGCAAGCATACCATGATTTTGTCAGTTTCATTGATAAGTCTGTCATGGAAGACCCTTAAGCATTCATTCCTCCACACACGAACAAACTGGGTGACTGTACAGAACCTGGAGTTAAATGAGAACAAAACACACACTCATTATTAAAATAAACATGACACAAACTGGTCATAGTGGAGCATAGTGGTATAGAGTACTGCATATGGCATAGAGTGGTGGTTCTAAACCTTTTTGATTATATAACAATATAATATAGCCCTCTGCGTAATATAATATGAACCGAAATATAACTAAATCTATTAAAATATTGTGAATAGAAACAAAGAATGTCAATAGGTAAATTAATAACCCAGAATTAATTTTGTAATTACAGATACTTTTAGTTTTTGAGGGGAAAAAGAACTATGATTCCATTTTACATCTTGATTGTATGTTTTTTTAAGCATTTTATTTAAGTAAGATTGTTTCAATTTACTGTATTAATAATAGTATATTCATTTAAATAATTTTAAGTCATCCTGCAGACCCCTTGGAAGTTTCCTAAACAAGAGCCTCGGCCTCCTGGTTCAGAACCATTGGTACAGAGTAACTGACTATTGCAAACATCAAACTAAAAAGAACTTCCTCAGTCCTTTATGGCTCCGTATTATATATAAACAATATTTATATTTAATATTTATATAAAAACAATATGAATGTAAGCCAGAGGAGAACTGGCCCCGACTGAGCCTGGGTTCTCCCAAGGTTTTTTCTCCATCCAATCTGATGGAGTTTTGGTTCCTTGCCACTGTCGCCTTGCTTTGCCTTGCTTTTGGCTTGCTTAGTTGGGTTTATTTAATATTTCAAAATATTATTTATCTGTGTTGTACTACTGTCATGTTATCACTGTGAAGCTGCTTTGATACAATCTGTATTGTGAAAAGCGCTATATAAATAAATGTGACTTGACTTGACTTGACTTTCTAATTCATTTGAATAATAATACTCTTAACCTTTCAGGATTGGTCATTGTCAAGCCATTGTAGACTCTGGAGAGATCTCGCAAGTTAAAGATGTAGTGGAACTTGGAAGGTGTTGGCGGTAGGTCCTTAATTATGATTTTGTACAACTCCAGAGTACAAAAGGTCAACTTGTCACAGATGTTTTGAATGCATTCCTCAAAGGGCTTTAGAATACAAGAGCAATAATTCAGATTAATGTCAATCATTCATTTCAAAAGTGACGTTACACATTACTGCATTAGTCATAGAAATAACAGTAAATTATGCATATTTAATACAACTAACCCTAAACCAAACCCTAATCGTAACTCTATAGTAAGTACATTAAAGTGTTAGTTCACACAAAAATGAAAATTAAGTCATTAATTACTCACCCCATGCTGTACCAACCCCGTAAGACCTTTGTTCATCTTCAGAACACAAATGAAGATATTTTTTATTTAATCTGGGAGCTGCATCACTCCTACATAGACTGCCTAAGGGACTGGCTCTTGATGGCCCATAAAGTCGTTAAAGAAAATGTTTAAATATTCCATGTGCCTACAGTGGCTCAATTATATGTTTATCAAGCGACAGAGACTACTTTTGTGCGAAAAAAATTCCATAAATAACGACTTTATTTGACTATTCCATTACTTCCTTATGGGCCTTGAGACGAGAGTTGAAGAGATTTCCAGAACACATGCGCGAGAACTGAGATGAGGACGTTCTTCTTCGACTACTTCTTGTTACCGGCTGCTCACCACTTCAGGAGTATTACCGCCACCTAACGTATAAGATGATGATCCATTAATAAGGCGCTCCAGATTATAAGGCGCACTGTCGTTTTTGAGAAGATTAAAGGCTTTTACGTGCGCCTTATAGTGCGGAAAATACGGTAATTGAAAAGCGTATGTACAGCGCGCATCTTCCTCTGCTTGTAAACAGAAAGTTTTGCGCTTCCTGCTATATCAGCACATCATCTTATACGTTAGGTGGCGGGTTAATACGGTAATCAGCGATGAACAGCCGGTAGCAAGAAGTAGTCGAAGAAGAACGTCCTCATCTCAGTTCTCGCGCATGCGTTCTGGAAATCTCTTCAACTCTCGTCTCAAGGCCCATAAGGAAGTAATGGAATAGTCGAATAAAGTCGTTATTTATGGGGGTTTTTTCGCACAAAAAGTATTCTCGTCGCTTGATAAACTTATAATTGAGCCACTGTAGGCACATGGAATATTGAAACATTTTCTTTAATGACTTTATGGGCCATCAAGTGCCAGTCCCTTAGGCAGCCTATGTAGCAGTGATCCACCTCTCAGATTAAATAAAAAATATCTTCATTTGTGTTCCGAAGATAAACGAAGGTCTTACGGGGTTGGTACAGCATGGGGTGAGTAATTAATGACTTAATTTTAATTTTTGGGTGAACTAACCCTTTAAGTTAACACATATTTCTCAGTACTTATTTGAGTAAGTACAGTGTAACTATGTCCCCTTAAAATAAAGTGTAACCAAATACTAATACAATGATCCAAAGTGTCAACACAATATGCATTATTGCAATATAGTCTACTGATATATAATTCTGTCAGCACAAGCCTAAAATAGTGATTTTAAAATGAAAACATGAAATAAAATGGCATTTGTTCTGATATGGCCAGTTGAATTATTTCTCGCACCTTGGTGTGTCCTTTAAGTATGGAAGAGTAGATGAGGTGCAGGGACTCTTCCTCCGGGAAAGGGATGTTGAACACACTGAAAAGAGAGATGAATCGAGGGTCCACTTCATTCCTACCACCCCCTGCCTTCCCCATGGCTGCAATGAAGCCCAAGTCCTTTATGAGTTTATAGTTAAGTTCCTTTCCTCTGTCATACATGCCACCCCTGTCCAACAGCAGCTTTAGAAGAGCTATAGGCTGCTGGGTGCCATATTCATCCACCTGAGATCAAACAAATGACAATCCATGAAGAGCCTTGAGGTGAAGGTTCAGTCTCAGATATGACCTACAGTATAAATACATTCTTACCCTTGGCATGTTGAGGTCATCCATAAAGACAAGGAGCCTTTTGCCCATTGGAGGACCATAAGTGTCTTTGGTTCTTTTTTCAACACTTGCCTCCAGAGTCCTCTGCAGGTCCATAGATGTTGTTCTCGACGAGAAATTGATGGTCATCATTATCTGGGTTAAAGGTGCATATTGTTATCCTGTGTGTGAAATCCAACTGGACTGCATTTATTTATAGTTTTAATTTTACAGATGCAGCTTCACCAATATTCAGAGCGATGGACTTACAGTTGTATCTGTTTTGAGATTACTCAGGAAGTTCTGTATGGTGGCTGTTTTTGAGGTGCCAGACTCTCCAACCAGCACCACTGGCCTTTTCACCTTCACCATCTGTTCCAACAGCCAGTTAGCACGAGTGGTGTCCACTGTCGGGACTGATGGAGAGCGACGGATAAAATAAGCTTTTATTGAAGCATACCGTACTGAATAAAAACTAGATTAGTAGAGAGAAAGGAAACGTTTGGAGAGGAAGAGCAAAACAAAGAAGGAGCAAAGAGAAGAAATTAGCTGTTTTACCAAGGATGTCGATGAATTTCATATCAGGGCTATGAATGTATTTTGATACCATGGAGCTCCAGGGAACCCACTTCTTTGGGTTCCATCAAAATGAAAATCATAGAGAGTTGGCAAGTAAACTGCAAAATTAAACAAACAATTAAAATATAAAATAATTTTGAGTAATCAAAATATAATTGATTACATTTTATTTTTATAAGGAACAAAATTAATATATATCTTGTTTTTGTGACAGTTACCCTTTCATTGAAAAATAAGAACTGGCTAATCTTGTATATGGAGTTACACAATATATGTGTTATTTGTCATTTTGATAAAATAATGTACAATGTTTCATAAGAAATAGTTATATTTTCTTCATTCACTGCCAATACCAGGTATTGCAATAAGTAAATTTTGGACGCTGCTTCCACCTCACCGGGAATTTGTCCAGGGCCAGCAAGCACTTTCTCATCATGAACATTGTTCAGAGAGGACAACTTTTTGATAAAACCATCAAACTTCTGTCTGCCATTTTCCAGGAGACAAGCCCCCAGCGAACAATAAAGTGCCTCCAGAAAATAACACTCCAGCTCCTCAGTAATACAGTCCTCGTTCTCCAGCAGAGAATCTAGCACCACAGTCAACTGTGTCACCTACAGGAAAAAAAGAAGTTAGTGCTACATGCTAGATAGATTACTTAAACTCTAGTGTTGTTCAGGTCTCTACTGACTCACTCACCATGTTTAAATCCGTCTGTAAGATCACAGTCTTCAGTTTCTCTGTCAGTTTACCATCAACCATACCATCCACTATCATATCAATGGCACTTGGTACATATTTTTCAAACAATTTGTGGAGTTCTGTCTTTTCCTGTTGACAGAGCAAATGCATGTTGAAAATGTAATCTTAGAACATGATTAATGGAACTTCAAAAGCAGCAGTGGCAGCCAAACTTACAAAGGCTATGTTAAAAATTAGTGAATGGTTAAACCATTGTAGCCTCCACTTAAATCTCTCCAAAACAGTGGGTATGTTTTTTAGTAAAACCACCAACTCTGCAGTTGATCCGGACATTTTTATTAACGGTGAAAAAATTCAAATTGTTTCAGAATTTAAATATCTGGGTATTATCATTGACTCCAATCTTAAATTTAATTCCCAGATTTCAAATACTGTTAAGAAAATAAAATACAATTTATCTAATTTTCGTTATATCAGGAATTCAATGTCTACCCAAGCTGCCAAAATGTTTATGCACTCTATGATTTTTTCACATATGAATTATTGTCTCACTACTTGGTCTCAGGCCAACCACTCCACCTTGCTACCAATACAGTCTTTGTATA
Source organism: Hybognathus amarus (assembly GCA_030378365.1). NCBI lineage: Eukaryota > Metazoa > Chordata > Actinopteri > Cypriniformes > Leuciscidae > Hybognathus > Hybognathus amarus. The sequence continues at coordinate 62,013 of JAQIUQ010004166.1, forward strand.
AACAAACGCTAAAACGTTTTGATAAGAAACCACGTCATTTTCATCATTGTAAAATTCTATCAAAATATAATTTGTTGAGTTGGGAAAACTTTGTTAAGTTTTCAAATGGCTGTTTAGCTTGTAAAAATTCTTAATGGCCTGGCCCCACCACCTCTAAGTGAGTTTCTGAGTTTAAGGTCGGATAACAGTCGTCTCACTAGAGGTTCACTTAGAAGGGACTGTGTTATTAATTTGAGGAAAACTGCTTTTAGCCAATCTGCCTTCTCTATTAAAGCCTCAAAAGAATGGAATGACATCCCAACGTCTGTTAGAGAATTAAATAGTTATAATGAATTTCGTTCTTCTTTTAAAACTTGGCTTTTTATGCAAATATGCAAAGCAAATGTCAACATTGTTTTTTTTTATTTTATTCTCTTTCTTTTTTCTTTTTTTTTGTGTGTGTTTGTCATATTTTGTTATGTTTTAATTATATTTTTTGTATTTACATTGTATTTTTAGGTTGCCTATTGTACATCTGGCCTAGGACTGCAGATGAAAATTAGCCTTTTGGCTAACTCTGGCATATTTTGACTTGTCATGTTAATATGCACTGTCCTTGTAATAAATAAAAAATAATAAAAATAAAAATAATTACATATATTATTCTAATATCTTAAAAATACCTTCTTCTAATATCTTTTCACTCACAAATTTCCCTTATATTTATATTTTACATATATATTTTAATGTTTGGTATGGCTGTCAACTTCCTTTGACGTAAAAAAGTACACTCAGTTTTCTTGCTTGACGAACCGCAGGTATACATTTTTATGATAGCACAGAGTAAAAATACACTTACTTTGGGGCTCTACTGTTGACCCATTTTTCCCAGAAGGGAAGGTAGCGAAGGTTTTTGGGGTCCACAAACACCATTCCACAACGCGAAACGGTAGCAGGGGAGGCATACTGCAGATCTCCAACCTAAAATACATCACTTTTGTTTGCAAGTCTACAACAGTTACACTGAATTCCAGTCCTTTGACAAAATGAAGGGGTTGCGTGATACCTCAAAGAGCAGAGCACAGTAGTTCTGCAGACGAATTCTCTCTCCATTAGCCAGCGTGAGAAGCCTGTTATCATCCATGACTGAATTCATATTCTCCACCCATCAGAGCGTCTACATCTCCATCGAAGAGGATGTACCTGTAAAGCAAACACAAATTAATCCTGTTCTGTTTCATGCCTTTGATATAAAATAGATGTAGAAGACTTTTAAGCCATGATTTCACCTCCTTTCTTTTTTGTCTGTAGGTTTATTGATGTCACGGAATATGTTAGACAGAATCCCATCAGTCCAATCTCATGTGACCGGGTCCAGGATCCCATACAGCTCAATCACACTCATCGCTTTAGGGTTCAGGCTGTACATTTTGGTCAGCAGGCCCAACCTACAGATACAATTTAACACGTATGTGTATATGCCTGAGAGAACAATTTGTTTTTGAACATCTAGCAGAATTTCTGCATAAAATGTCATTGTATGAATATATTGTTATTTATGTGTAGACAAAGACCTGGTCTGTGATTGGCAGAGTGTGTTGATCACCACAGATTTCCCTCCTCCTGTCAGTCCAACCACCATGGTTGTGTGCCTGGTCATCATGGTCTCATACATTTGGACCACTTTGTCCACCTACATTCACAAATTAGCCATGAATCATTATGCTTAATAATTACAATCCTTTTAAAGGGAGTTTTGAAGGGATGAATCACCTGGCTGGGGAGAATGATATAATTATTCTCCTGCAGGGTGCCCTCTACAGCGTCATTAAAGCTGGGGTAACGTACACCGTGGGCAGCTCGAGCCCAGGAACAGATCTGAGATGAGGCCCAAAAACAGAGGAACATCCTCAAATACAAACTTGGGCAGGTTCATGTCTCTCAGAGCCCTCATCAAAACCACATCCTAATAGGGGCAAAAAAATGAGAAAGAGAAAAAAAAATATGAGTAAATTTGTGATGGCAGCTCATTAAGGTGTGTTGGAAGATGATGCAGAGAGATCAATACCTCACTGAGATCAGGTGAACCTCTCTTCAGCTCCCCTGCCATTACTAACACAGACTTCAGTGCTCTAAGCCCAAAGTCATAGTGTGACTGTTTAGACAGCTGCTCTCGTGCTAGTTTGTACAGCACTGTCATCTTCTTTGCCAAAACCTGCAAGTAAACAATTTATGCAATTTTTTATTTGTAGTTTGTTTGCCTATTCACATACGGCTCTCTGAGGATTATTGTTTAATGTTCATGTGAAACTTTTTGATTAAAAACAATTAAATTGTATCATTTATTCTCTTTTTAGTCTGATCCATTTCATCTACTGACAGCCCAGTCCTTATTTTCCCCACCTTGGCCAAAAGGAAGCCTTCAGAGAAAAGCATGATCTCACAGATCTGCTGCAGATCAGGCACGATGACTACCACTGGTCTGAATAAAGTTTTCACTGACTCGGGAAGTTCTGTGCGGCCAGCATAACCAGGGTTCATCGTGATGAAGATTCCAATGCGGTTATCTAGACTGATTTCTTGACCTTCAAACTAAACAACACAAAAAAACAAATACACTCAGTGGCTTAAATATTTACAACAATTTCAGTATTTGACAGTCAGAGTGACTCTGGAAAATGTGACTTCCAGTTACAAACTTACTTGAAACCTCTTGAGGTTTAGCATGAGAGCGTTTCGGATTGTTTGGATCTGGAATGAGAATGACAGACAGCACTGAGGCGTCAATGCGGTTGAACTCATCAAAACAGCCCCAGGCTCCACACTGAGCTAAACCAGAGAGGATTTTACCCACAGCCTAAAGGACAGGAAAAACAAAATCTAAATTAATAGTATAAACTCAAAATTTTGGGCTCAGGAAGATGATTTTTTATTTATTTTTTTAAATAATTCAGCAGGGATGTGTTAAATTGATCAAAAGTGACCTGAAGTGTAATGACCTATAATATTACAAGGTTTCACCATTTTCAAATGCATTCAGCCGATTTTCTAATATTTAGAAGAATATCAGTAACCAGACAGTTTCTGGTCTCATTGACTTCCATAGTAGAAAAAATAAAAAAAATAAAAAAATATATATATATATATATATATATATATATATATATATATATATATATATATATATTTTTTTTTTTTGGTCTGATTACTGATATTCTTCTAAATATCAGAAAAATCGGCTGAATGGATTCAAAAACGTTAAAACTCAACTGTTCAACTCTAGGGGAGTAGTAAAATGAGCCTATTTCCAAAAAAAAAGTGGAGTGTCCCTTTAAGGAGAACAACTGTTTTCAACTGTAATAATACTCAGCATTTTAAAATGATTTCTGAAATATCATGTGCGCTGAAATTAAACTAAATTTTGAACAGTAGTGTATATCATATTGAAATACATCATCTTAATAATTTTATTGAACTAAACATGTCAGCATGTAAAGCGATAATCTCTCACTTACCATGTAGTCCATGCCCTCTCCACAGTTGGTGACCACACACAAAAGCCCCAAGGCTTTTGCCAGATCTTTAGTGGATTCAGTTTTCCCTGTACCCGCAGGCCCGGCTGGTGCTCCGCCCAGGAACATAGACAAGGCCTGAGAGCATCATACAACATATTAATAAGACGTGTACAATAAAACAGGCCATTTAGGAAAGGACAACTGGGTAAATCGAATACCTGGGTAAGTGTGAGATAGATGCGGTCAGTCAGGGGAGTAATGACCAGCCGGCCGTTCAACCCCATGTACTCGTAGCCGTAAGAGAACTGAGCACTGCACTGCCGCACAAACAGCTCATCGGGCTCTTTAACCCAGTAGAATCTCAACTGACTCTCCCATTCAAACTCACTGGCATCTGTGATACTACCCACAGAATAAGTGTGTGTTCAGGACGGAAAATTCAACCAATTCTCAACGATTGAGAGTTACAACCTCTTTTGAGGTGAAAGTTTTCATCTCTTACCTATCTCTGACAAAAGCATCCACAATGTCCCTAGCATGGACATCTATGATGAGGACGGTGTTGATTTTCCGTCTGTCATTCTTATTTAAAGGTTGCGTGATGCGTCTCACCAAGTCATTGATCTGCTGGTGCATTTTCTTTGCATACTGTTTCAATGCCTGCTTTTCACCATGATACATCCTTTTGAAGACGTCTTCCACCTCCCAGGTCCACCACACTTGGTTTGCTGCCAGCACCACCATGCCCTGGTAGTCAAACATCCAGTCTACCCTGATGGAAACGCAGGCAGCCATATTATTAAATTCTCATAAATTCAAATGAAACAGAAAAGCTCAATGAGATGGAGTCTTAATGTCCTCACCTAGTCTTTTGGTGGCCGTTAGAAGTAAATAGCCTCTTTGGTGATAAGCCTGTTAGTTCTCCTCATCTCCAGCAGCACTCCAGTCATCCAGTCCTCCACACGGCCCTCTGCAGGGACAGGCTGTTTGAGCTCCATCACCTCCCCCTCAGCAGACACCAGTGCCCTTGCTACCATCTCTCCATTCATTCCCGTATCAAAACGCAAAGCTGCAATGTTGTCATACATCTGTCGATGAGAAAAAACAAGGTGATTGATTCATTTATGGTCTGCACCTGTTTTTGATCCAGAATTCAGTTTATTTGAATGATTTTGCTAGCAAGACTCTGGAAAAGTTTTGATTAAATCGATGTAAAAAATATAAACAAATAACTAATAACTAAATAAACAAATCATTTTTTAATTACAATAAATTGATCAAATAAATTTTGTTATATATAATTATATAACTAACTAAATAAACTAGTAATAATTTTGGTTTATTATTGTTAAAAAATGCATTTTGATTTAAAGGAGTAATTCACTTTTGAAAAAACTTTTGCTGATAATTTACTCACCCCCATGACATCCAAGATGTCCATGTTTTTCTTTCTTCAGTCGAAAAGAAATTAAGGTTTTTGATGAAAACATTCCAGGATTTTTTCTTCAGTGGGAACCATAAGGTTCAAGTTCTAAAATAAACTTTAAATACAAACTGCAAACTCGTTCAAAGGGCTTTAAACGGATTCCAGACGATGAATAAGGGTCTTATCAAGCGAAACGATCGTTCATTTTATAAATAAATAACAAAGTTTAAGTTTTATAAGCTCAAACACTCGCCTTGCTCTGTTCTGTAATGCACTTCTGTTCGAACTCGTTCATCAAAATGAACAAATCTTTTGGTTCATTCAGGCGAATGAAAACTAACAAACTGATTCGGAAAAAGATTGGTTCATTTTGGTTGAACGAGTTCGAACAGGAGAATCACAAACGTGCACCACAGAACAGAGCAGGGTGAGTGTTTGATCTTATAAAACTTAAACTTTGTTATTTTTTTAAAAATGAGCGATCATTTCGCTTGATAAGAGCCTTATTCGTCGTCTGGAAATCGTTTAAAGCCATTTGAACAAGTTTGCAGTTTGTACTGAAAGTTTCTTTTGGAACTTGGACTGTCTGGTTCCCACTGAAGTCCATTATATGGAGAAAATCCTGAACGTTTTCATGAATAACCTTAATTTCTTTTCGAATAAAGAAAGAAAGACATGGATATCTTGGATGACATAGGGGTGAGTAAATTATCAGCAAAAGTTTTTTTAAAAAGTGAACTAATCCTTTAAATAATACATAACAGTACAGTACTACCAGTACAGTGATAGAAAACATTATTAATATTAATTCTTCCACAGTATACTTCCTTTATACTTAAAAAGGAAATATATAATAGTCTTTTATATTTTAGGATGCAGCAGAGTACAAGTAGCCAAATAAAAGCAGGTTGCACATGAAGCTCATTTGACTAGCCAAATTCTACTTGTTCTCTCCCTATAGTTTATAAAATTTAAACATGCATCGTTCACAATAAGATCAATAACATGCATAAAAAAACAGAATTTAGAAAACAAAAGCTGTCATTTCCTCCGTTTTTCAGCACCTAAAATTACCTTGATCATGTGCTCCTGCACACAAGTTGGCTCACTGCTCCCCAAAATACTGAGCAGCTCATCGTCAGAAATGAAGAAAAAGCGTGGGAAAGCATTTCGCTTAGAATCGAGGTAATCGTTCAGACTCTTTTGACACCTCTCCAAACCGTCGCTCAGGTTCTGCAGGTCAGCCAGACGATTTGGAACCAGACAGCATCTCTTAATCCAGGGTCCTTCACTGTGTCGGTCATTATCTGGTAATATCCATCAGAGGATAAAGGATTTACATTCTTCACAAAAAACACATTTTCATATTAGTTGTTGGTGCAGAACTCACCTTTTGAACATTTTGTCAATATTTTCGAATTTTTTGGCTTCCTCAGGTAGCTGTGAGCTAATGTCACCTCCAATGAAGATGCTTTCCAGGTACATCCATTTTTGCTGCACTAACATCCATACCTACACATTTGAGAATAAAGAGTAAAGAAATGTGAACATGAGTCTGTGATTTTCATATCACTGATTGTTGATATTGTTGGTTTCCATTGACCTCAATAATCTCACTAATCAGTGATAGATTCTTCTCCCACTGCTGCACGGTGACCAGGAAGGGACCTACAAAGTGGCTGCCTGCCATGCTCTGCAGGTTCATGGCATCGTCATCCAAGTGCTGCAGAATCTCATCCACAGCACCAAGAATGAAACCATGCTCCTGTGTGCCTTTTAAGAACCGCTGGACATTGAACTTCATATTTCCCCATGTTTCCTCCACTTCTTTTACTCCCTTCAAAAACAAACACACTCTGTAATCTAGTATGACAATCATTTAGGGAACTTACAATCAATGCCACAATCTCAAATAACAGTCTTCAAACCAGTCTTTCTAGGGATTTTTCATCATTATTTACTCATGCTCTTCCAAATCTGATGCATTTGTTTCTTCTGTGAAACATAGAAGACATTTCGTAGAAAGTTGGTAACCAAACAGTTTAAGTTTTCATTGACTTTAATTGTATGGACAAAAATACAATGGAAGCCAATGTGAACCGAAACCGTTTGGTTACCAACACTCTTCTTTCTATACCATCTGTATTACTTTATGTTCCACAGAAGTCAGAAAGGCATGCAGGTTTGGAAAGACATGAGTAGTTGATTGCAGGTTGTTCATTTTTGGGTGAACTTTCCCTTTAACTCTAATGCTAGAATTTTGACCATAACTATTATAAGAAGTGTATTTGAATTTCATTTTTGATGAGATTTTTGATTCTAACCATCTCGATGCCAAGCTCCTTTACAGCTGAGGTGACAATGTCACTGATGACGGTCCCATACTTGTGCAGTTCCATGGAGAACATGTTCTCCAGAGTGAAGGTGTTTGGATTCATCTCAAAGCTAGTGCCTGTCCTCTCCATTAGGCCCTTCCAGTGCCTGCAGCAACCAAGTGAGCATTTGAGTCTCGTGTTGCATAAATTATATCCAAAAAGCTAGTGACCTTAGATTAAGCTACCTTTTTAAAGATCACACTATTCACTTAATCATATTTACTAGCTGTGTCTATAGGCAGAGATTTATAACTTTATGTTAAAACATTATAAAACAAAATTTTAAAAGCATTAGAAAAGCATAAAGCGCACCATGATGGCACAGTGGATAAGACACATGCCTTTGGTGTGAGATACCCGGGTTTGAATCCACTGCGAGACACCAATGTGTCCCTGAGCAAGACACTTAACCCCTAGCAGCTCCAGAGGCGTGCGACCTCTGACCTCTGTTGCTTTGGATCTAAGCATCAGCTAAATGAATAAATGTAAAAAATGTAAATGCATTTACCTGTCTCTGAGAGCCTTATTTTTTAGGTCCAAAAGAAGAGGGAGTGACTCTTTAAATTCTTTCATGCGGCCCTCCAGGAAGAAAGATACAGGAAGAGCTCTCACATCCTTCGGGAGCTTCCGCAAGCTCTTGATATGTCCTTCTATACCGTCCTGAAGGACCTTTATGTCCAGATTTCCCCAAAGGGTCTGTGACCACTCCGTTTTAGCTACCTGAGGAATATACACACACCTGTGTCACATCTATTCAGAAAATGTGACCAACATAGTAATAAGTAAAAGTTTGTGTAATGAATTGACATTCTAACTTTCTGGCTCTTATAAATCTCATAGATCTGTCTCAGGCCCTTCATCTCCTTCTGTACATTGAGAAGCTCTGGGTACATAGTGATGGGCAGGTTGAACAATTTCTCTGCTTTAGCCAGTTCCTGACGGCTTGCCTCTATCTCAGCCAACTGTGTCTCATAGGTATCCATGATCTCTAAACCTATAAGAGTAAACAATGATGATATAATACCAGGTGGATAAGATATGAAAAACAAAACATATCAGGATAGAGTCCTGGTGCTCTTGCCTTTCTCTAGATCATCTCCCACTGCTCCAGGACCATGCATGTTGAAGCTCTCTGCAAATATGGATATCTCCTGTTTATATTCCTCAATCTGATTCAGAGTGATCTGAGAGAGAGATAATTGAAAGTTAATTCAGTGAAGTTAACTTTTCAAATTTTTTCGACATTCAAATTTGACCAATCTACCTTTTGATGTAACTGAATTAAAAACATTATGATCAATCTAGTAAGACCAGCAAAAACCAACCAGCAAATTAAGCCTTACAGGTAAATGATTAGTACTACCTCTGCAAAAGTCTTCTTTACTTTTCCCAAACTGCAGTCAACCCGTCTAGACTCTTTAAAAAGTTCACTCCACAGATTGCAGATGTTTGCAGACAGTTGCACCTCCTCCTCTGAAGTCTTGAGAAAAAAATAATTGTAAAGCAGATCAATAATCAAAGGAATGACCACAAAATGTTTTAGTGCATATTCAATATTTGACATGTACACTAACAATGGTTTAGGTTAAGTGAGATTATTATTTTTTGTGTGAAAGAAATTAATACTTTAATTCACCAAGGGCACATTAAAGTAATAAAAGTCACAGTTATAACACTTATATTGTCAAAATATTTCTATTTAAAATAAAAGCATTTTTTTATCTTTCTATTAATCAAAGGATCATGAAAAGAGTATCACTGTTTCCACAGAAATATTAAGCAGCACAACTGTTTTCAACATTGATAATAAGAATTATTAGAAATATTAGATAAATAATTATTAGAAATATAAGAAATAATAGAGAAATATTCTTTGAACATAAAATCAGTATATTAGAATGATTTCTGAAGGATCATGTGTCACTGACTGCTAAAATTCTTTATTTATTCCATCACATGAATAAATACATCTCAAATTATACTAAATTGTAATAATATTTCATAATATAAAGTTTTTACTGTATTTTTGACCAAATAAAAGCAGCATTGGTGAGAATAAGTAACATCACAATCACATTTTATCATCTTTCATTATAACAAATTAGACTAAATGGTTTATGTACTGTTGCTCTACTGTCTGATACACTCAGATCTACTCACCTCCACATTGTACATGCTCAGAGTTCTGTATCTCTCTTGAATATCATTGATTCTCATCTCCACTGAGAGAGACATATCTCTAATGTCTGTGATGGTGCCCAGAACAAATTTCAGGTCCTCCAAGGTATTGGGGTTCCTCTTCAAATGATCTGACAATTTCTGTTCACAGTAAACTCATTCTATAAGTACAGACTGTCTCAAAATCTCAACATTTCACTAATATGATTCTTAGATGAAGATAGAGTACAAAAGTTGTCCTTACCAACAGTTCATTGCGCAGGTTGAAAAGCTCCTCTCGGGCGGAGTCATTGAGTAGCCTGCCCAGAGAAGTGACCCACGCTTGTGCGTTCTCCTGGATGGCACGAGCTAGGGCTCCAGGTTCAGCCTGATTATGTGTTCATGCTTCATCAAGGGCTGCTTTGCCACTTCATTGCTGATCTTGACATAGAACTGAAACTTCTCATCATACATCACACATGAGGGCTTCTTAGCTGCAAACTTCTCCATGACAATAGCCTTGTCGAGTTTCCAGAGAGAGCGGTAGCTCATCCATGTTTTGAGGTAGACGCTGGTTCCGTTAAGGAGACGCTGCATTGTCTGGGAGACGGCAGTGGCTTGCTCATTTATCAGTGGAAGCTGGCAAATGTCGTTGTAAAAAGAGAAGACGAATGGTTTTTCTTCACCATCCACATACTGTGGAGGGCATTTGGATGCAACTGCCGTGCATCCAGCGAACAAACCGCTAGAAAGATACAAACAGGGGGAAGGGTGACCTGATTGACCAAATATCTACTTTACACTAAAACTGCTATAAAATTGCGAAAATTTTTGCTTTCTAATTGCTATCCTTATTTTCAGTATTTTCATTTGTCAGAGAAGCAATTGGTCAATGGAGACGGTGGTAGCATGTATATATTTCTGTTGTTTAGACTTCAGATTCAATTTTCTACTCGGAAAGAGTAATTTGTTTAATTTTATTAAGAATTTTTTATTTTTATAGTAATTTGTATTTTGACTGCATTTATTTGTAATTAGAATAATAAATTGTTATTAATAAAAAAAGACTGCTCGTTACATCCATCTATGCTTAAGTGCTGAACTGTCCCGCTGTAGTTTTAATTTGAGCCATTCGCTTCCGCGGGTACTTAAAGTGGAGTACCATGATGATACACACCTAAACAAAAATTGTGTTTGATAGTACTGGCTGTGTAAATAGGAGAAAAACTAAATGAATAGTACCGAACCATGGAGCACAAAACGACAATTGTTTTTTTTTTTTTTAAAAACACAAAACAGGTTGTGTCCCATGAGTAACTCTACCGCTGCGTTAACGGTGATGCGAATGTACGTCGAGCTACAGGTCACGGTCAGGGTCTATGGTCAAGCTATAATTTGGGGGCCCCCTAGTGGCGGTGGGGCCCTAAGCAGCTGCTTAGTTTGTGTATAGGGAGGGCCGGCTCTGGAAGCATGTGTGTGATGTCGATGCAAGAGCAGTGTAGCATGTGGACCAATCAGACACACAAATTATTCATTATATGTTATGAATAATCCAGCACTCACTCTCCCAACAAAGGTCTACGAAACCCAAAACTAACACCCAAAATTTAAGCTAATACGCTGGCAGATCCCAGTGTCCTGTCAGCACATGGCTGATAAGACTTTTACAAACCTAAATATTTGCAGATCACTTAGTTCTTGCTGAGAAGGAGAAATAAACCCTTTTAATTCAAAATATTATATATTTAACCACTTGAGAAATGGATAAACATGTATCTAATTTTCCCATTCCATGATTTTCCTTTTATGTGGTTTGGCCTATGTATTCATTCTCTCTTTTAAACTCTTTTGGATTAATGTTTCAGAGGTTAATGTAATGTAAATTAACAACCCCCATTTGTTAATTTAAATAACATTTTGCTAACTTTGTGACACATTAGTTCTCACATTAGTGACACTGGTTCTCTCTCATCAAGACCACATCAGCAAAGATCAACTGGAGCCTCAACAAATTGCATCAGGACAGTTTAATTCAAATGGGAGAGACATGCAAGTATCAAACTAAGTCTCATTATTTGGTACATTAAGTATCTTTCCCCTTTTAATAAGGCGTGTTGAACTAAACGGATGGTTTGCTCAGGCTGTTAATCTGCTGAAAATCAAACAATGCAATAACTTATTGTTTTCCTGTGTTCCTGTGTTCTGAATCAACACCGAACTGACTTTGAGCTGAATAATGACAGCTCTTTTGAAAATTTATTCACAACAGATATTTGATAATTTTTTTATCTTTATATCTTTATTCCTTATAGTCTTTATATTTGATAAAGTTTGCATTATCCTGTTTAACTGTAAAGTTGCTTTGAAACAATCTATATTGTCTTGTCTATAACATGCTAAATAACCTTTATTTAGCATGTTATAAACATTATAGATTATTTTCAAAGGGTTAGACTTGTCTTGACTTATGTAGCCATCAACATACCTTGGTGCTCTCCACACAGTCAGCGACACACTGTCGAATAAGCTTGTACACCTCACTGTTTTTGGGAAGCAAGGCAATCTCAGGAGCAGCTAGAATGGTGTCGATTTGAAAGAGTGGAGTGGTGCCTATCAGTGCATTGTTAAAAGCTTGAATATTCCTGAAAGGCAATTGTAATGGTAAGCATAAAGAGCATTAGACTTAAGAAAGCTATGTAAATGCATCTGAGAAATAATCAAATAAACCTACTGAAGCACCATCTTGGTAAGTGAGTCAAAGATCTTGTGCTCCCAGTAAGCGTAGAACTGAGCCATGCGCTTGGCTTTGCCAGTGCTGGTCCCCATGATCAGACTTTCCATCTTGGTGAGGAGAGGACTGATGGCTGCATACTTATTCACTAGCAGGTTCACCACCTTTGACCTCTCACTCTCAATAAAATCACAGAACTCTTTTATTCCTGGAACAACAGGCAGAAAACACCTTAACACACTGCCACTTTGTACCAAATGTGTTTGCTTGTTTGGAGTTCTTAAGAGTAATCTAGCCATTGCAAATACAGCCAATAACATTCTTAACCTGGTAGGTGTCCAGCTTTATCTGCCGTTGGGAACTTGAAAAGGTTTGCAGATTCAATGGATTTAAGTTTATCGTCAATGTCTTGTTCATTCTTCTGAATTTGGTTCACCAATGACTCAAATTTGGAAGTGGCCAGATTTGCATGATGAATGAATTGTGGTATACCTGGTAAATGAAGTTTAATAAAAAAAAATTACATTAAGAACTTTTAGCAGACAAGATAGTGGGGCAGCAACTACTCATTTTTACAAGTTACCCAGCACTCAAAATATAATTTTTAGGCCTAAATGTCAGATTTATTTATTTAAATGCATATAAAATTTACATCCAGCTGTATTAGTATCAACATAGTTTAAACATATTAACTTAATATAATGTCATATATATTTGAAGATTTCTACACTCAAAAAAATCTTGGCATAGTTCTTTACAAACTATACGCACAACCGGCACATCCGGGAATATAACTGTCAATTTTGTCCCCGCCCCCTTTTGGGGAAAACAAATTAGACTCCCCATAGACTTCAATACAAAATAACGCAAAAACCAACATCCGTACAAAATTGACAATTAATACCAACAAAATTGACAGTTAAGTTCCCGAATGTGCGTATTACATATTTGATTTTATTTCAATAATAATATTCTCGAATTTAAATGGTTTAGAATCAGCATAAATATGTTAATTGTGAAAACAATTAAATGTATTCAGTAAGAACATGGATAAAAAATATTTCTAGCTTTGGAACAAGCAATATTCAGGCACAAGCAATATACAAATTTGACTGAATGATGATAAACATATAAACTAGACAATTGTGCGTTTATTGTAACTATTACGAAAATCTTACCAGTTTCTTTCCTTATTCATTTATGACTGACAAATATGCATCACTTTAAGTTTATTAGTTTATTTTAACCCTGTAATCTGAATTTAGGGTTAGATTAGGGTTGGCTTAAGTTAGTGGCATGTAATTACTAATAATGTATAGTTTTTACTGTAGTAACTACATGTAACAAGGTAAAAGAAAAAGTAACATTTTAACACATTTTATATGCACTTTAAATACATAATTCTTAAATTTGTGTGCAACTTACCCAAACAATTCCAGTTGACTCTTTTGCACCCTATGCTTAGCACTCGCCTCAGATCCTGCACCTGATCAGCCATTAGTGAGATCTCTGCATCATTTAGATTTTCCATCAGAGAGTGGTAATGATTTACTAACTTCTTCAGTTCAATTTTGTACCTGCATGCGTAACAGTAAATAGAAGCAAAAGTGTCAAAACAAACCTCAAGAGACATTTTAAGGAAGTCTTTTTAGGTAAAATGTCAGTAAATGAATTGTAGGAATTAATTATGGGCAGACTACCTGAGAAACCTGTCTTCCTGCAGAGCCACATTTCGTGCCTTAATTGGTATTATGATGCCCAAGTGATCCAGATATTTGGTCTCAGATATGATCTCTTGCAGCTCAGGGGCAAAATTCACTGAATAGTACACATCCTTTTCCACATCCCTCACTGAGCCCAGAGCAGTCTGCAATCACAGCCATATGCATACACAATAACATTAATGTTATTTCAAAGCACTGGTTTAAGTACATAGTGGATATGGAGTAGAGGGAAACTGAAATCAATTTTGACCATCTCACAGCTAACAGACAGGTTTCCCTGTCACTGCAACGTACGGCATTTGGCTGTATGGAGTCTTCATAGACAGTCCCAGCACTGTTGACCATTATCAGCACATTTCTCTTCATGAGAAGAGGCAGAGTCTGAATAGTCTCTGCTCTCCAACGGTTATAGAGCTCCATCTCATAGTCCCTCATATGCAAAGCCACCTCTAAGAATTTGGAATCCACCTGCAAAGGGAAAAAAAATATTTTCAGGATATTTTTTATTCATATAAATGCAAATAAGGGAGAGCATAAGCATTATGCAAAGAATCCTTAAAGGGGTGATGAACTGAGAAATCAAATTTTCCTTAAGCTTTCTAAGAGGTCATCATATTATAAGAATATCCTGTAAGTTTCAGAACTGAAAACGTCCTTGTTAGTCCAATAAAAGCTTTTATTGACACCAGCCTCAACAAACGTCTCGTTTTTAAAAGTGGGGAAATATGACGTCAAAGTTGTTAAAACACCACCAACGCCATCAACGCCTGCTTCAACACGGCTGTTTTAGCCCCGCCCACCGATTCGTGCATTACACGCATAGCTAAGTAGCCTAACGTTACATGCCTACCTCGTGATGACAAACCGGATCCAGCTACCGAGCAAAACAGAATATTGTGCAGTGCCTGGTTGTGGAAGACAGTCACTGCATAAGCTTCCTGTGGATTCCAATAGCACTGCATGGATAAACTTTATTTTTAATGACGTTCCAGCTGATGAGGGTAAAACATCGTCGTCTGATTGCTTCATTTCACTGAGGATTGTTTTGTAAACAAGCCTGGATTTGCAGACCGATTAAGAGTAAAGAACGTGCTGTGCCGTCTATATTGGATCTGACAGGAATTGTACAACACACAGACTCTTGGTCGAACATGTATGGGCGAATCCGGTTGCCATTTGACAACATTGGACGTTTTCCCCCACGTGCCCGACGGGTGAGTTAAATTCATTATAGTATGCAAAACTGTTATCCACTCACAGCAGTGGGCGTTTATTTCCAAGTCTTCAATGCGACACGCCCATAAAAACGACTGTTTTTCAGGTAGGCTCACAACTTGGGCTATTTCTTATTCATTTTGATGTTTTTGAATGCAAAAACCAAGCGAACGTCATAAATTGACCTCAGACAACAATATAATAAAATTTAAAGAGCCAGTTCATGACCCCTTTAAGTTCAAGTTTGTGAACTCTGATAGTATGGCAAATAGAGTAAAGGGATGTGCAAAACTCACTTTTCAATATTACTGCACATGCCTACATTTTTGTCAATGAATACAAGCAATCAGATATTTTGTATGAACTCCCTTTTATCTGATCTGCTCCAAGAAAGTACACAAACATCACACAACTTAAATCTGAACACAGCAGACACATGTAGACTTGCGCACACACACACACACTCGCACGCACACGCTCGGACATGCACGCTCGCAGCCTTACACGCTGTAAATTTTAAAATAGTGGGTGCATTTTTTTATTACGCGCTTTTGTGTTTCGCCTCCCTCCGCCATTTTACTCTCAGCGCGAGTAGTGTGTATGTGACGAATGACATCAAAGAAACGTCAGTAGGCTATAACAGGGTATATACAGTAATCCTTAAGTTAAATTTACTACTTTTTAATACCTTTTTTACTACCTTCAGAATTTTTTTAAAACCATCACGACACTGAATTGCAAGTGTTAACCAGCGACCTTTCTATTACACAGATTTTGACATTTATAACATACAAAAATGAATAGATTTAGAGCACGCATTCCATTTTTGTTTAGTGGATTGCATTTGCGACCGAAGTGCATTAGCTCCCATCCAGTTGACATTGATGTATTTTTACACACCGAACAATAGAGGGAATGCATTGACGTCACTTTCCCGCCGGTACAACCCCCTCAACCTGCTAGTGGCAAAAGATCTGCTGCGTGACTGGATTTAATAGGGGAAACAGCGAAAATGCGACTAAAACAAACAATTTGATCAATTTAAACTAAATGTTGGACTCAATATAGTGTTCCTAACAACTTACTAAAGATCCAGTGATATTGACATGCAGCCAGCAATCGATGTCGCCTGACATTCATGTTTGCCTGATTTCAATACCAGGGAAATAAAAGCAATATATAGACCTACATAGGCTAAAGCAAATTTGCCTGTGAACGCTTTATATAAATACAATATAGGTAGGTCTAAATCCGGGTGATCACTTTTATCAGGGTTATATAGCCTCTATATATCATCATATCGTCCAGCCACTGAATATGACGTCAGCATCAAACATAGACAGAGATGAGAGATCTTTGATTGTGCCCAGATAAGCTAAAGCCCATATTTAAACGAACTAACGCAAACACAGAATAGGACACCTGATAGTCTGAAAAAAAATAATACCTAATTTTTCAAAAATAATACCTCTCAGACTAAATTTAACACTTTTAATGGCCTTAAATTTGACAATTTTGATTTATCACTTTTTAATACTTTTTAAAACCCCGGACACCCTGTATAATATAATCGATTATGGTCTATTAATGCAACGATTAGTTTCAACACCCCTAGTTTTGAGGTGACATTTATTTTAAAAACTACACTGTTCCTACAGTATTCTGGTGTTCAAAAACTGTCAAATTTTGTAAAACAGAATGCAGGGGTCTCGAACCTGAACTATTTTATTTAACACACATCTTAAAAATAATAAACATTAGCGGGACACTCAAAAAACAATGTAATGACATCCATATGAATATGTATTGATGTGTGGTTGCTGAAATATCATTACAATCATAATTTTAAACTATTTTTTTAACTATTTATATACATGCATTTTGTATAGAGAATAGGAACGTGACGTCAGTGGACCCCAGTAACGAAAGGCATTGTGGGATTTTAGGACACAGAGGTTGCGTGAGAAACGTCAAATCATAGTCAAATCTGCAGTTTATTTTTTGTAGACATGTACTTTTTATCTATTTACTAGTTCTTTATTTATGTTTATGTGTACGGTTAAGCACCAATTAGGGATGCATCAATATGAAAATTTTGGCCGATACCGATAACCGATAATTCTTTATATATGAAAGCCGATAACCGATATTTCGGCCGATTAATTTAAATCCAAATTCTAATTTTAGAGCCTGATTACAAAAACAAAAGTCTCACAATTAAATCCATGTCCCAAGCGCACGATTATAATGATCCGATATGAAAGATTTGCGCTGCACATGTTGTACCGAACTGTATTTTAATTTTTTTTATTTGCTTCCTTTGCTTCCTTGTTCAGCTTATCTCGGTAGAGAACCTTGTGCTTGATCTTCGCACGGTCCATGTGTGTTTGTTTACCTTAGTTACGGCAACCGTGTCCTAAAATATGGCCGCCGCTACCCGGGGTGCACTGCGCCATTACGTAGATTCCCATTCTCTATATAATTTTGGTTAATTTTTAAATTTTATAATTCATTCATATAGATACCAGTAACAAAACCTTTTACATAGTGACAATGTGGGATAACTTACTACTTTGCCCTCCTTCGCTGTTCATCAGATCACGTGCCTCCTTGAAGCGTTTAATGGGGCACTTCATGCGCTCTAGCAGTAAACGCTTCCAAACAATGGCTCCTGCCACAGGTGGATGATTTTTATTCAAAGGTGGATTATCCTGGTGTTTCATAAATATGTCATTTAGAAGGTCCATCTAGGCAACAAACAACACCAAAGAAGACACTTAAGAACAGCAAGAAATGCAATTTGTATCACCATTCACCACAACAACATTTAAAATGTCCTAGGTTTTTTAGTAAGCAGGTCATGAGGCACCTCTTTGCAGTACTGAGCAAGGATATCATTAAACTTCTTCATCAACTGATTGTTGATGGCATCTCTAGAGCGGATGTGCTGGAATTTCAGCAGCAGGTCAAAGGCTGCAGATGAAGAACGCAGCGTCTTGAAGGAGTGATCAATGAAAGTGATGGCTTCCCTTTCAATGGCCTTAATAAACACAGAGCATTTAATACACAAAAAATGTCATAAGAGGAAAACAAATGAACACTGACAATACAGTTGCTGCCAGATTTGTACCTGGACGCCAGTTTTAAAATCTCGTATGGTCATTTTCCAACTGCTCATTTTGCGGATGTCAAAAGGGTCGAAGGTAAGCTCCTCAATGGGTTCGACGAAGGCAGTTTACACGGTGTAAAACATCATCTATTCGCTTTGGATCACCCGTCACTGCTTTTAACTCTGGTCCAAAGAAAATGTAGAACTCGTCCAGAGTCTATCAGAGAAAATCAATTTGTGAGAAGGTAACTTTCTGTGAGGAAAAATGTCTTCATGTAAAGTTGAAAGTAACTGAAATATGCTTAATCTAATTTGGCAAACCTGCAAAATGTTATACAAGTCCTGGCAGACTGAAGCCATGTAGTCTGTCTTTTCAAACAGCTTTTTGCGATTGAATTCCCAGCGGGATCACGGTCTGATTTCTCAATCAGTGCACGGACCTCAAAGTAACTGGCCTTCCACCGTTCCAAGACTTGCTTTCCATCCTGAGCTTTGGCTTTGGCCACCACTCTCTTGTCTCTGCATTATATCAATAAATGTGGGAATTACAATCATTATAAATTAACATTGTGTGTTTTAATGTAATATTATGTGGAACTTTTAATAAAATATTTAATAAAAAGTGTGCCGGTAAGCCTTATTTAGTTGTTTTTTTTCCACATCAAACAAAAGTCACTTCAAATGCAACATTTTCATTTTTTTGTGCTGGCTTGTGGTTTACCTTTTACAGATTTTGCTTACTCACTTAAATAGAACACGGACATTTACGACTCTCGCAACCCGTTCAGATAGTTCCCAGGCAATGCGCTCCATCAAAGATTCCAAACGCTCATCTATGTTGTAATGCCTGGATAATATCCAGATCAATCGCAGCCCGTTCATCAACTGAGGAATAGTGTCCAAGACCACTTTGAAATCCAGTCCTGTGACAAGGTTCTGTAAAAAATAAAACATTGATGAGAAACTATATATTTTTGAGCCATGCTTCTCTGCCGGTGGGGGACCATGGAAAATTCTGAAATTATCTTATTTACTCACCCCCATGGCGTTCCAAAAGAGAAAAAATACAACATACAGGTTCAAAACGATAAAGAGATTACTAAGTAATGATTTTGTTATTGGGATGCTTTGTTGTACTTGTAATTGTACTTGAAAATGGAAAATACTGATTCCTGAAACTGAATTTTTGAGACACTCATACAGATTTTTACTGTAAAGCCAACATGACATCATGACTTTTGCGTAAACATACATGCCACTTTCAAGTCAAGTGAAGTGTTATCTAAAAGCATTTTGAGCTATTCACGTGTATCCGCGTGTATGTCTACACCATTAACGTCCGAGTGGTTCCGCTTGTATATAAACAACGTTAAAGGCCCTAAATGTACTTTTTTAATAAAATGAATCCTTTTTTTATTGCCTGTGTTTGAAGGGGTTGTAATCACACATTGCAATGATCCACTTTTCGGGTTTTGCTATTACCTCTGAAGGCCAATATTCACATTTATATGTGAGGTCTCTGGGTCGGATTCCCTGCGAAATCCACTGGATGTGACGCGCATGCGCGCTCGCAAGCCTCTCTGTCCTACAGTCTATGCGACCCAATAACAGGAAAAGAAATGGACACAATAACCCGTTGATTTCAACATGCGACCAGCGGCACTTCAGCTGACGACACGGAGTCTGATAACTCCCAAAACGTCCTGCCTCCAGCACAACACAGACTCCAACACAAACTCCACAAAAATATAATAAACAAGAAAGTTGTAACTATCTGCTGAAGCTCGTCAGGCAAAACGTGAATCTGATCGACTCCAGACGCAAACGCGGATCAACATCGGCTTATTATACTTATTATACCTTATATACGGCTAACATATTAGTAAACTCTAGTGAAATAGCAAGGTAAACTACATGAAACATGACATGAATACAAAAGAATGTTCCAGGATAACAAAAAGTCGGTGCTTTAGGATGTAACTTATTTTATTTACTAGATCTAGTTACTGAATAACGTCACTCATCCACTACTATCATATTGTTTATACACATTTCCAGCAGTAATGTCACGTCCTAAGATCTTACTGATACACTGAAACTGTTCAGTTTAGTTCACTAACCGTTTTCGTTATCTAATTATAGGCTACATTCACCTATGTTGACATTGCTGATTGTGAAAGATACACGAATAGTTAGAGAAATGGCTTATGCTATAACATCGTATGTCGGCTAAACTAAATGCAGTTTACTGTAACATTATCATGGACGAGCACAAAGCATTAGTTCAACGTAAAGCTGATAAAAGTAGGCTATTATTGTACCTGCAGTGGGAGTTTACATTAGTTTCTAGCATGTTGTGTGATTAGTTCGCCGTTGCGTTGAAAGTCTCCGTGTGGCTGGTAGCGAATGCTCGCTCTTGAGATCTAGCACGCACACGGGCACGAGAGCTCTTGTTGCATTCTGAAACATCACCGCTAGAGGCCGCTAAAAACTCCATAGAGTACCTTTAACGTCAGAGCGAAACGAAGCAAAATGTAGATCTACATCTGGGGAGCTATATTTTTTCCTAGGATGGTGGGGAACACTCATAAATGCTATTAACCCCAATGACGGGTAGGTTTAGGGACGGGGTTGAGGTAGGTCATATTTTTATATATACAGTAATAAAGTTAAGTCAAATAAGTCAAGTCAAGTAAGTCGAGTAAGACAGTAAGGCTGAATCCCAATTCACCCCTTGGCCCTACCCCTTGTTTTCGAGTGTACCCCTTGGCCCTTAAAACGGAGTTATAAGGGCCAAGGGTTGAAATATACCCCTAAGAAATGGAACACCCCTTCATGAACCCGATACATCATTAGTCGCGGCGATGGCTCTGCCGTTACAGAGTTTGTACAGGATTTCTCCATGACAACAACTGACAATCAGCGCAGCTGCTCTTAACTTTGAATAAACATGATGATTATAACATCCCTTCCTCGAAATGTATGTCTTTTCTGATCAGAAAGGTAATTTATTATACCATTTCTTAATTTAAACGGCTATAGTGTTATTATAAGAGTAAATAAAGTGCGTGGTGGAATCATCTGGCGCTAAATTTAAATATTTAACCGTTTGCGATCCATCTCGCTGGTGATTTCCGATGCATTCCGTGAACTTTCTCATAGCCCTCCGTTTGGAGTGTGCTTCTGAAAAATCTCCATTTCGAGGGCTATGTAGCCCTACCCCTTCGCCCTACCCTCGACCTCAACAAGAATCGGGACACCCTACCCCTAGACGTGAATGGGCAAAACGGAGGGGTAGGGCTAAGGGTAGGGCCAAGGGGTGAATTGGGATTGAGCCTAAGTCAACGGCGTTCAGAAACACGTAGAAAAGCGATTATGCGTGTTGATAGCACGCCAAAAATAGAAATATGAATTGGCGTGTCATGCACACCCAATTTCATGAGATCAGTCTGGTAAAGCTGCTAAAGCAACTGGTACTGTACAAAGCACTTTATGAATAAACGTATTCCTATTCCTAGACTTATTCCTGTGTAGGGCAGCAACATAGAAATGGTCACTTCTCACCCTGAAGTGTCTCTCCATTGTGGTGAGGAATTGTACATTACTGGAAGACTCCTCGTGGTATTTTCTTAAGCTCAGATGTAGTCTTTTCAAGCTCCTGCATTATAAATGAGTCGGCATGGGTCATCACATCCAAAATCTTCTTCACCACTGGCAGGTTTAGCTGCTCACTCAAACTACTCAAGACAGCCAAACGTTCACGCCAGAACTCAATCTCTGCCAGAGGACCAGGTCCCTTCAGTAGTGAAAAAAACAGTCAGTCAGTTAATCCTTTAAATGATCTGTTTAGGTTAGAGTAGAAAATTTAACAAGAATTCAATCTTGATTAATTCACTTGAAACACTACAAACCTGTGGTTGCTTAGTTTTCTGCTCTTCGATGACAATAGTGATTTGTGTGTGCCAATTCATCACACACTGCTCAAGTTTGTCCACCATCCCTGGATCAGACATGAGTGTCTCCACTTCTCCCTCCAAATCAAGATCTGGAATGTGCAATTTAAACTCACCTAAAACACAGAGATCAAAATCTTAAGCAGTGTTTTCAATGTTGATAATAATAAGAAATGTTTCTTGAGCGCCAGATCAAATAATGGTTTCTGAAGGAAAACACTGAAAACTGGATAATGGCTGCTGAAAATTCAACTTTGCCATCACATGAATAAATTACATATTATATAATGATATTATTTTTAATTGTAATCTACATATTTCAAATTTTTTATGTAAATTAAGCTTTGGTGAGCATAAGATTCTTCTTTCAAAAAATGTGAAAAACTAGCATACCTTCAAGCTGCAGTAAGGTTTGGTCTATGACCTGCAAGAATTTATGTGTGCTGTGGAGAAGAGTCGTCTTGGACCTCAAAAGCTCCACGGGATTCCACAGTCTGCTGTTTCTCTTGAGAGTCTTGAGAGCCAGCAACACCATAATAGCCACCATCAGTGACCCTGAGCTGGTTCACTGAGAGAAGAGGAACATACACCTGCAAGGAAAGAGCTTGGTGTAGATAGTTCCATGGTATAATTAAAGATAAATGAAGAGTAAGAGGTTTAGTCACGCACATGGTTGAGAAGCCCTCTAAGCATCATCAAGGGGTTGTCATTCATCATGCCAAACTCAAGAAGTTTGGGCATCAAATTATTAGCTTCATGCATGTCCACAGGCTCAATGATGGTTTCTGGATTGAATAAAACATCAGATATATCAGTTAAATATGCACATTTTGGGAGGCACAAATTAAAAGTACTCCCCTACCTTTAGTGTTCCTCAGGAAGTAGAGGAAATTGTATTTCTCAAACCTCTCCGGGATATTGTTTACGTCCAAGTGAAGCTCTACATGATACACAATCTGAACCTCAGTCTTGTGATGGGGGAAAAATGTCAATGCATCATAAAACAATAATAATAGTAATAATAAATAATATTCAAAGTGTGTAGTAATCAAGATGTGTATGAGAACTTATTTGAGATACATATATATAATTCTCATAATATATATTCTCATATAATAAGTAAAGAATTACATTGGGAGGTGGTTTATCCACATTTGTTGCCTCTGACAGGCCCTCAACTGCAAGATCCAGACTCTGAGAGTCTTCTGGGTTTGAGGACTCCTGGCTCTTTCTTTTTTTAACTTTTCTTCTCTCTTCAGTCATGTAAGTAATGGAAAAAAAGACAAGCACATCTTGTAACTTAGTTTGATGAATTTCTTTCTGATCATATTAATGAGGACTGAGGAAGCAGACTCACTTTCAGAAGGGGTTTTCTCTCTATCTGAGAGGAGCGTCCCTTCAGACAAAACAGATGAACTTCTCTCCGAGTCATTTTTCGTGCCTTCTGGTTGTGTATGGACTGGGAAATTATCTATGTATCATTAAACACGTAAATTAATGGATAGCTGCTACCTTTTTTCTTTAAATAGTACACAAGCTTAGTAGCACACAAAATGTTAGCAGCTAACTGATTTTTAAACTTCATATTGCAAGCATTGCGCGCGCTTGGAGAAACTGTACTGTAGTAAACATATAACGTTAAGTTACGTTAGGCCTAACGTTCAGTTTAGTTGAAATATAAACGTACCAACAGGAATTTCCACTTCAACCTCTTCTTCTCGTATATTCTTGAAGAAAAAAAGCGTTGATGGCGCCTCTTCCTCTGTGACTATGTTTAAAAAGCTTATGATTTTTTGCTCTTCCTCTCCATCATCGCGACTGAGTAACTCCTCAAAACAGCCTGAATCAGGCAAATCAAACAGCACACACACTGCGTTTTTAATCCACTCCACTCGAGGGTCATGGTGAGCCATTCTTAGTTGTTTGTGTGAGAATAACTACATAATAAAGTTTGAAATGTGCATGAGAAAACTGTTGAGACTGTCGCGACTCGCAACCGAAAATGCTCTCTGGTTTTAGTTGACGTTGTTATAACAACGAACGGGCACTGCTGGGGGAGTTGCCAGATCACAATCCACAACAAGTGCGCTACAAATTTGAATGGTTCACCCATAAATTATCGTTTTGTCATCATTTACTCACCCTTTACTTATTTCACTCATGCAGGTCTTTTTTTTTATCCTGCTGATCACAAAAGAAGAAGAATACGTAGCTGTGATATGTTTTATTTTGTGAACGTTTTTTATTTTCTCATAATTCATATCTAGGCTATGTCGTCTTGTAAAGAGTAGACTATAATTGTGCACATTTAATAGTGCAAACGTTGGCCGGGTCACCCTGCCAATTTTACATTTGCTTATGATACCTTGATGCGTTCTTTGCTGTCCCAATCTGCTCTTTTTACGTCAGTGTCTCAATCTCAAAATGTCCACCAGGTGGCGTTTTACCTTCTACGAGCTGCAAATTTTATTAAACTCGACATAAAAAAATGTACAAATTATAATGGTTATTTTAATTCCAATTTTCTATTTTGACTGCATGACGTCTTTGATGCATGTTACACGACAATGTGAACTCAAATCACGTCGTTAACGCTCGACAAGCATTATAAATAAATACAATACAGAAATAAATGACACATTGAGGAAATAAAAGAATAACAGACAAGGTATATTTACATTTATTTACACGTTTTGTATGTTTCCACAATCAAACAAATCCGATTAAACTCAACAGCTTGTTTGTAGAGACATGAAATGGGTCAGATCAAGAAAGTTTTGAAGAGCAAAAATAGGCTACTCTTCTCCCTGATGAAGTCTAAACAATCTAATATGCTTCCCATGCTACACTTTAACCCTCTTTTGGCTCTGATTTATCTAATTTGTGGTTAAAATACGGCTTGTCCGACAAGAATCCATGTAAGGGTTAAAATCAGTGCAGCACCCTGCGTGTTGTGAAAGTGAAAGCAGAAAAGATGGTGACACCATGGTACCATTTTTGTATCACTCACCACATTTATTTTTAGCATAGGCTACTCTTGATAGACTCTTGGCACTCTTGATTGTGCATTTAGTGATTTATGAAACGTCACTCTAGTTTAGGCTTTTTTTAAACAAAAGTACTACAAACAAGATTTTCCAGGTGATATTCTGAGGCATTTTAAACACAATTTCACACATCTTCTGTCAGCTGGCCTGTCTTCTAGCCATCTCCTGGTGCTTCTGTCGACTGTGTGGCTGGGGGTGTTTTTTGACTGTCCTCTTTGCTAAAACTCATCGCCACAGCCACAATTATGCCAATAACCACTGCAGCAACAACTGCCGCTATTATCACTTTATACTTAATATTCTCCCAGCGCTTCTTCTGTTTCACTTTAGTCGCGGTCTTTGAGAATACTTTGCTCTGAAAACAAATAATGCAACAATTTAAATAACTGAATATGACCAAAATTATTTATTTATTTATTTCTGAAGTCAGTTTTTAAAACTGACTTCAACATTTTGAAACAATAAAGGAGTCTTCATATGAAAAGCAAGGAAAGGAAAAATATGTGAGTCTTTGTAATAGGCTTGAGTTGGTTTTTGTTTTCCTAACTTTAATTATAATCTTAGTTTGAACCAGTAACACCAACATCACATTGTGCTCATTACACATTCTTGCATCAAAAAACTTGTTGCCTTACCACATGGCACATCCTGCATAAACAGCCTGCCATATTACACAAGTTTGTGTTCATTTCATAACTAAAGGAAATAGCTTTCTAAAATTAACATGGTAAACTAAAGTCAGGATGCAAATTGTACACTCTTTTTTCCGTACACCCCACCTAGACACTAATAATAGACTCCAATATGACATGCCTTTGCTTTCCCTATAAACACTTGAAATTCCGGAAACTCAGTTTATGGTCATCAGAGTCCTCAATGAGCAAAAATACATGTTCATGGGACCATAGATTGAGTGAATAAGCATGCTTTTTTGAAAAGCTCTCTTATGTGCATGAATGAAATGATAGTTTATGTTGTTATTATTTAATAACTATCACACAAACTAAGGTTCCACCTGTTCTTGTAGTTGTTCCGCTCTGTTGTCCAGCTCCCCGAGTTTAACTGTTCGCTCGTCAGACTTCTTTAGGTTATCCAGCATGATAAGTTTAACTTCCTCCACATTCTCCTGGGCCTGACGGAGGCGGTTTTGCCCATTCTCCTGGTGACAGATGAAATGGTTTATTACGAAACAAATATCCTATACAAATCATACATTAGCATCCATACATCTAGAGGTAATAGATGTAATTGAATGTCCCACTAGATATTTAACACAAGAGAAATGCAATCAATGAACCATTAAAAAGTAAAAAAGTGGCAATGAAGACTTCCTGCACACCTCCCATCATAATATCCTAAGAGTTCTGTTTACTCCAAGCACTGGGAATGGAATTCTGGAACAGTGCCTCTGCTCTCTCACAGTTTAACAAGGAAAAGCACAAAGGAGAGACAGACAAACTGCATTTCTAGAAACCATTGCATCAAAACCCACAATGAGGCCTTTGTGAAAACAACATGAAATAGGGCATTTATAGATTGTGACCTTCCTGACATTAGTCTCTACATTTGTATTTCAGCTGATTCAGACTGTTGATTCCTCTCTTTGTGCTCAGAAGGATGCAAGTAACATGAGGTCAAGGTTTAGTTGATGAGTAGAACATCACAAACGGGAAACTGTCAAGCAAAGATCAATGAAATGATTCATTTTACAGGAAACACCACTTATTTGTCATGCCATCTCACAAAAGAACCATGGACAATGGAACAGTGACTCTCAAACAGTGTGTCACGGCTCAAAAGTGGGTCGCAGGGAGAAAAAAACAATGCTAAATTCAAATACTAAAAAGGTTTATCAACTTTTAAAAGGGAAGAGAAACACATATTTTTTGCTGATGCTGAATGCTATAGCGTCTTTTTTGGTAAATATTAACAGCATGAAAGAGATTCTATCTACTAACAATAAACCAATGAATAAACTTAAAAGTGTGATTTTAATAACATTTGTTTAATGTTATCGTATTGCTTAAATTTTACACGAAACAGTAAATAAATAAACAAATGTGTGTATGAATTAAAAAAATAAATGCAGGTGCTAAAGAAAAAACTGATAGACTTATGGATGACGATGTAAACAACCTCAACAAATAAGAATTTAGTAAAATATCACCATAATATGGGCCACAGATAGATAGATAGATAGATAGATAGATAGATAGATAGATAGATAGATAGATAGATAGATAGATAGATAGATAGATAGATAGATAGATAGATAGATAGATAGATAGATAGATAGATAGATAGATAGATAGATAGATAGATAGATAGATAGATACCTTTAAAATGAACAGAAGAGCATGTTGATAATCAGTTTATCATCACTCATATGAACAGAGGACTACAGGATACACATCTCTTTTTACATCCTTTCTTTGCCTTCTTCCTTCCTCTTTCATTGTGACTGTTATAATGAATATGGAATTTCCTTGAGACAAGGCAAAATCCCCTCTTGTGTTCAAAATAAACACTTGTGATGTTGTCATTTCAAGCCACCTTAGATAAACCAACAATAAGGGTTAAAGACCTTCTGGATGACATTCAAATGACACGTAATATGAAAAAAAAACGTAATAAGCTAGGCATATGTATCAAATTTAAACAGCTCATGAACTAAATGATACTGTAAACCACAACCCGATTCGTATGAGCGCTCTATGTGAATTGAGAGCTACAGTATACATAGCCTGTCAAAAAATCGCTTGGTAATCAAATTTAAACTTAATTTATAACACTTGCCCAATTTACACTGGCATATAGGCCTACACATAACGAACCAAACTAAACGTGTTTGTTTGGACCAAAAACTTAAACCGTTTGCAGCGTTTACATTGAGTTTGCATTTATAAGTTGCTGTTTGTTTATAAGTTGTTTATAACAATTTGCTTTTAAAAGTTATTGAGCCTTTAAATTGGCATGCTTTTACTTTCATATCTTATCTAATCTAATACATAATAACAGCGTAAGTGCGAAAACGAAACAAAAAGACAAACAACTTACTGTCATAGTTTTTTTTTCTGTCGCTTTACCACACCAGAAACTGTCACCGAATGTACTGCATCTGAAAGAGGCACCAGCCGCTGAAGAGAAAAAACAAAACAAGATCGATATCTATAAAAATGAATGCTGGTGTTTTAGTAAATCTTCCAATCCGAGGCTTTAAAGTTCTGCCTTGCTGCTGTGAAGAACGCCTGTGTTATCTACTGGGCGGGTAGATCACACTGCGCAGCCGCATGGCAGTCTATGGATGTAAACCTGATGTAAACGCCCATCTCCTGACTCGCTAGTTATACAGTCTATGAGTTACACTGCCTGCCAGTAACTTGTGATATTGTTCTTGGTCATGTGCCAAATGTGCCCTTTAAAACTAAAGAGTACTTTTATTGTAATGCTAGTTCTTGCATTGTAATGCATTCACACAAGTCAAGCTGCCACAAAAGACGTGTCCGATTCGAAAACATCATTATCAATCGATTCTTTTTAAAGAATCAGTTAAACCGATTCACAAATCAATCATAATAGAAGACTTGTTACAGGAAATCTGATTCTGGAGGGAAAAACGAGTTGCAGCTGGTGTAAGAAAAACAAGATAGCACAGCTGGGGCTGGGGGACAAAACTTGCTGGGTGTAGGCTACTTGCTCCATCTTTTTATCTAGAGTTAGAATGTATGGTCAAGTCAAGTCAGTGAATAGTGCTTTTTACGATACAGATTGTATCAAAGCAGCTTCACATTGATAACATGAAAATAATACAAGTTTGTTTCTAGAAGAAAATTGCAATGTCCACCTTAAGTAAGGCAAATCATTACATGAATATTAAGTCCCCAACTAAGTAAGCCAAAAGCCAAGGCAACAGTGGCAAGGAACCAAATCTCCATCAGGAGACAGAATGGAGAATCCAGACTCAGTTGGGGCCAGTTGTCCTCTGGCCAACAAAGGAACAGTGGAGCTGGCAATGGTTCAGGCAGCATTAGATTGGATCGGACAGTATTTATCCATTTCATCTGTTTGGGAGACCAAGTAATCACTGGTATGGAGACGAGTTGTCTTTATGTCGTTGAGGCCGGCACTTAAGGATGAGTTGAGTAGGTCCAGGCATAGGTCCACCATAGAGGGTTCCTCGGGATAAACAGAGACACTAATATTAGCGTAGACCCCATCCTTCTTATGATGTACCAAGTACATCATGATTTACGGGACGTGTTTCCAGTTGCAGCTGATCTAAACTATGAAGACTAATTTTGAATTAAGGAAGTCTATGTGTTATGTGTTTGCTAGGCCAAAGAGATGTGTTTTAGTCTAGATTTGAACTGACAGAGAATGTTAGGAAGATTGTTCCAGAAGTTTGGTGCTAAATAGGAAAAGGATCTTATACCGCCTGCAGTCAATATTTTGATATTCTAGATATTATCAACTGGCCAGAATTCCAAGATCGCAATAGGCGTGAAGGACTATGTGTTAAGAGCTCGCTCACTAGGCTACTAACTTTTAGTGATTTGTAATTAATCAGCAATGTTTTAAATGTATGTTTAATAGGCAGCCAATACAGGGTGGACAGAATCAGGCTAATATTGTCGAACTTCCTGGTTCTGGCAAGAACGCAGCTGCTGCGTTTTTGAACCAGCTGTAGTTTGTTTATTAGAATGCAATCCATTATTTACCTCCAGCTATGCCCATCCATATACACATACATCACGTACATCACTTAGTCCTTGGAAATTGCAATATCTAAAACTTGCATTTTGTACAAGGGGGTAATCCACCACCAGCCAGAAACTGAAGTCTCCCATTGGGGCCACCATTGCCAAACAAGCCTTTACTTGCTGTTAGCATCACAATCATTTTGGCGTCTCTTTGACAGCAAATAACTTTACATCTGAGGAGTTTAAAGACTTTTTGTCCATTGTTTATTTCTAAAGAAACACGACAATGTATAAAAAAGGCTCCATTATCTTGTAGCCTATCTTGTTATGGCCCCATATAGCAGTTTTTGTAAAAACAGGGTAACGATTGGTCATAACATGCTTCTGCTCTCATGCTCTCAACTCTCTGTCGCACAGTAGAGAAATGTGTTTGTGTAATATTTCTCTTTTTTATATTATACGTTTTTTGTTGCTTATTTTATTATACTGAGCTTTTTTCCCCAAAAATGGACTTTAAAAATTAAGTAGACTAAATGTATAGTTTTTTCAGAAAATTAAAAAAATTATTTATTTTAAAAAAATTAGGTTTAAACACAATGCAATGCATCCCCATATCTAAACAGGAGGCCTGGTTGAATCATGCGGCACAGACTGGAGAGGGGCACAAACCCGTGAGTACAGATTGCGAATGCGTAGGCATGGTTTATGAATTTGTGGGAACAGATTGCAAAAACTGAAGGCAGTTTACAAATCTGAGAGCACAGGGAACTCGATGGGTACGGTTTTTTAATCCATGGGCACGAATTGTTAAACCCAGGGAACAGTTTAAGAATTCGTGAGTACAGTTTGGCTCCGTACTATATGGTGTCGCTGTGTCCATTTCTTTTACTGTCTATGATTTTGTCCCTCTCTAGAGATTACTGCATACCAGATGAAGGACATAGGAAATTAAACACAAACCCAACAGTATTTGATAATTGTTTGCCATTAGTCTATGTACATTTCAAATGAGAGGATTAAAAACATGTCATACTCATCATTAGTTTTATTTAGAGATCATGTTTATTTACAAAATATTGCATTTCCAGGCTGTTTACACTAATAAGATTCATTTCCTATAGGCACTTGATTGAGGTTTCAAAATTATTATTTGTAGACGACAAAAACTTAAATCGATTAAAGTAAACGATAACAAATTATGATTACAGTACTGACTGCATGTGGTACGGTGCAAGTGTTACACTGCATATCAAATTCAATACAGTGATTTATGACAAGGATAGAAAAATAATTGTGCTTTCTGATGTAAATCTAAATCTAAATGGCCTTGTTCAGGTGCTCTTGTTTCATAAAAATCATTCATTCTATAAGAAGAAACTCTGTTTCTCTGTTTTGAAGCTTGGGGCATTGCAAATTTCAGTAAACATTAAAGACAGTGAAAAATAAATTCCAAACATCTTACAATATAATTACTTAATGAAAAGGTGTGTTTTGGGTATGCAACTGTTTTACGAACACATTCTGGTTTGACCTTTTACAAATGACATACATAATCGTGGAGACGACAAAGGCACAAGAGTGCAAAATAGAGACACTTGGAGAGTATTCTAAAAGTATTCCATAATTACACATAATATATTATGTAAATTAATCTAACAGTCTTAAATATACATCATAGCTCAACAGAGAGAACTTTAACCCATTACCTTTTCTGATTCAATGCCAGTATATGATTATTTCAAGCATACCTTCAGTATGAACAATATTGCAGTAATTGAAGGAATTGATTACAGTTGTGGCATTTTATCAGGTTTTAGAGAATAATAAAGGCAACCGAAGTGGCCATTAGGATGAAGTTTTAGGAGGTGAGAAGTATTTAAGAAAATAGACAGCATTCTTTCTTTAGACTACTTAAAAGCCTTCATTTCAATGTTTTAAAGCTGTCATAATGGAAGCTCCTCGTAATAAATTATTGAGCAAAATGTGCAAAGAACGAGTATGTGTTTGTGTGTTATTTGTGTGAATTTTAGAAATTTTGACTTGGTTGCATTTTTCTGTATGTGTTTATAACTGACAGAAATCCTAGGGTGCTACGGTGGGAGGTTTGGGTGCAGGTGTACTGGTTGGGATGCACACCAGTGGCAAGGAATATGATAACCAGCACAATGACGAGGACTATCACAACAATAAGCACAATCAGCTTCACGTTCTTCCACCAGTAAGCGCGAGCAACCTTCTGAGATGTGTGCTTGAAGTTCTGGGCCTGAAAAGCAAAAAACAAAGACCGGTCCAATGTCAACAAGTGTGGGACTAGCTCATACAGTAGCCTAATTGTTTGTTATGTTAGATTGATTTCTGAAGGATCATGTGACACTGAAGACTGAAGGAAAGGCTGCAGAAATTTCAGCTTTGCCATCACAGAAATAAATTACATTTTAAAGGGGGGGTTGACTGCCATTTCACTTTTTTCATTTTAAATAGTGTGTAATGTTGCTGTTGGTGCATGAACAGTATCTGCAAAGTTGCAGCGCTGAAAGTTTAGTGTAAGCAGAGATATCGTCTTTTAAAAATCACGAAGTATAATTGCCTACAAAAACGACTCAATTGGGACTACAGCTGGGTTATGGTACGTCACTTTACCCACACATTTGCATCAACCACTCCCTCCGGAATATGCAGGAAAGGGCATGCGCATACTTTCTGCGTCACGTCGAGTTGTGTATGCGTGTTCACCCAGCTGTCAGGTCTTCTGTGTTTTGGGCTTCCCACGGACGCTGATACTTCGCCAACAATGGATACAATTTATGTTTGATTATGTTCCTGAAAGTGACGATCATAATCTAGCTCTTATGTGCTGCGCATTTGACGGAAGACAGCTTCCAGAATCTCCACGAGTTCAACGAGTTCAACAAGAAACTGTTACTAAACATGAAGCAGATTCAAGCTTTAAAACCAGAGGCAGCAGTTGTTGGGCCACAATCTGTAAGTAGGCTAAGACTTCATCATTTTAAATGTATTTGCATGTAAAATTCCAGACGAAGCCTTGTGTTTTATTTTTTTCAAATGCCAGCGCAGGCTTTACTGCCACTATAAGCTAGTAGTTATGTTATTTTGTGTCTACGAACGCGTACAAACATACATTTTGTATAAGTATTAATGTTGTAAATGTATTTTTCATGTATATATGTTTTATGACGTTATTTCCGATTTGATCAAGAACGTAAACATGCCAACGCTGTTTGAGTATAACATTAGTAGCCAGTCAGTTGCTATCGTTGCCAGTCAGATGCTATTGTGTAAAATAAACGTGCATAAAGTTAAAAAATGTAGCAATTACCAACAGAAACGTTTAGTAAGAGCCGTGTGTGGTGAGGTTCTGTTTGACTCTCTTATCGCGGCTTCTCCGTCTGATTCTGCCTCAAACTGATACTGCAGTTCGACACATATTTACATCTGGACCGAGCTCACGTCTCCCGTAAAGGTAATGGCGTTAATCTTTCGGACAACATGAGCGACAGTTTAGCC
The DNA here is from genome assembly GCA_030378365.1 of Hybognathus amarus. NCBI lineage: Eukaryota > Metazoa > Chordata > Actinopteri > Cypriniformes > Leuciscidae > Hybognathus > Hybognathus amarus. The sequence goes on from JAQIUQ010004166.1 coordinate 95,469, forward strand.
AATTACAACACACCGGCCCAAACTAACCAATCTGAGCTCATCGGACGTTTCTGAGGGAGTGTTTCCATAGAATCAGGAAGTGAACCGCTCGTCAGGGGACAGAGGAGAGCGCGAGCTGACAATAAAGGTGAAGTTTATGAAAAATAAGACTTTAAAAAAAAATAAAAACCAGGAATACATGTTATATTGCACCCATAAACACAATCATGCAATGAAAAAAAGCAGTCAACTCCCCTTTAAAATAACTTCAAATAGAAAACAGTTATTTTAAATTGTAATAGTATTTCACAATCTTACTGTTTTTACTGTATTTATTTTCTATCAAATAAATGCAGCCTTGGTGAGGGCAAGGGACTTCTTTGAAAAACATTAGATAATCTTTCTGAACCCAAACATTTGGATGGTTTTGTGATTAGTAAAAACATTGTGCCAGGCTTAGAGCTGTAATATGTGATGAGAAACAACATTTTTGTACTTAAAGACTCACCCAGCTTGCAGGTCTTCAGATTTGCCCATCAGATCATCCAGTCTTTCTCCACGGGCCAGGATCCGATCGACATTCTGGGTCATAATGTCCTTGACCCCGTCCACTTGAGACTGCAAAGATCGAACTGGATCCACCTCCTGTGAAGACTCTCCTTCTCTCGGCTCCTGCACTCAGAAGAATTAAAAACCAAAACATGATCAAACTGGCACAAGCACACAGTTATGCAAAATAACTCAGTTATGTAATAACGTTGTTGTCAAAAAGAGAAATGGAAGGCAACAAAATTCAATACAATGAGACAGAAACTCATCATGATAAAGCAGTTTGAAAAGAGACTGGAACGTTTGTAAAAAGTACTGTTCTGCAACATCCAGCATTTTACCTGGCTCATAAATTATGGCATGTAAGGTTTATAATTATGCAGAAAAAATACACATATTTTTTGCAAAAACTAAAACACATCTGCAAGCATCCGTTATTGAGGTTCAAACTTAGGGCCCTATGAAATCCGTTTTATTTTTCCCCAAATTCCGTTTTTTCCATTTTAATTTTTAGGAATTCATTTTATAATCTTGACTGTTATTTTAGTCGTAAAAAGAGTATGCTTTTAAAGTTAAAGTTTTCCGCGTTAACACTAGATTCTGCGTTAATTTGCCAATTCCGAATTCCATGATCGCAGAAATCATAGGACAAACTGTTAAAGGAATAGTTTACCTCAAGGGCATCCAAGTTGTAGGTGTCTTTGTTGATGCAGGTCTATGGTCACCACCTCAAAGAGCATGCACAGAGAAGTCCAAATTAAACATGATTTAATGACTCATAAATGTAAGTACACATTGATGGCCTAAGAGATGAAATGAGCGGTTTGTTTAGAAAACGAGCAGTACTTATATCGTTTTTACCTCTAACCAAGATGAAAAACAATATAAATACTGTTCATTTTCTCACACAAACTGCTCATTTCATGTCTTAGGCCATCAATGTGTACTTACATTTATGAGTCATTAAATCATGTTTAATTTGGACTTCTCTGTGGATGTCTCTTTGAGGTGGTGACCATAGACCTGCATTATATGACTGACACGGTTGGACCTAAAAGTATTAAACATTGAAAACCTAAAAGTAAATAAAAATTGAGTATAAAAACCTTTACAAAACTAAGTTCAGAGATGAAACATTTAATTTTCAGATAGCATAATTTACCATAAAAATCTACGTCTCTTTTACGTTTAAAACTGTTGTAGTTCCACCTATCGTCCAATCTCCATAAAACTTTACAGGCTTTTTTAGAGTTATGTGTCACCAGTTGTTGTTACCAAGTATTTTTTTATTTTTATTTTTTGTTCTAATGATTCTGTTTAGGAATTAACAACCAAGTTATAGCCATTCAAATACTATGTTTTTGATAATTATTGAGACAGTCCAGAGATTTTGTACTACGTTGAGTTTGTAGAGGATGATCAAAAAACTTATAGCTAGTTCACAAAAGTTTTTTTTTTATAATCTCAAAGATGTAATGAATGATTTAATTGACAGCAGTGGTTGTTCAGTATGAGGAGATCTAACATATGATATGAATAATCATAGCCCCACCACCAGAAGAGTGTATGATTGTGTAAAACATTGCATAATATATAATGTCAAACCCACAAATATGTAAGTAAAACCCCTACATTTACAATAGGAGTTCAGTGCTTCACACTTCACTTGAACCCCTAATAAAACATTATAGTGCCTTTAACTACATTTAATTATTCTGATTTAAGGGAATTCATATTAGAAATATAGAAAGATAGCTTTACCACATTCACACATCAAAACACCAACTGTCAAATGCAGTGCAAGAACCTTAATAGCCATCTTTTGCACTTTTGCACATTTGGGCATGTTTAGTCATGCTAAATACCCCTAAGTCCTCTTGCACTACTAATATAGGCTACTTCATAAACAAAGGGTGTTACCAGGAAACCAAAAGCAAAGCTGCGTCACTACCTGTCCTACCCTTTCCATTGTAGTCAATGGCTGTTCAGTTGGTGTCACGACTCACAAGGCCTGCAGAATGGCAGAAAGCTATTAGGTGACATCAGATACTACTGACAGTCCGAAGTAGTACCATTATTGTGGAGAAATGGTTCCATATGATATCTATAACTATGTGTTACGGCAAGTGGCAACAACATAATAAAAAGTAAAAATGTATGCATCTGGTTATCATATGATTTGCCATTTGTTTTGAAAGTCTATAGATAGGCTTTCTAAACTGCTTCACCATTCAGACTGGAACAAATGTCCATCACTATAAGTGAAAACTTCTTCTTACTTCCTTGAAGTCTGACTTATAATTTTTCTGACTTATAATTTAAGAGTTATAGTTCAGTAATTTATAATAATCTCAATTAACTTTATTTAAGCCGCACAGTGCCACATAGAAATAGGTTGTGTAAAATATATGTCGTACTGTGGAAAAATGGTTAAACAAAACAAAATAAATGGTTGTCAGTCAGTTGATCAACTCGATTTGAGGCAAACTACTAGCATGAGGATCTCACATTTCTGGTTCACTTCAACAGTCGACAGGGGACGTGTGAAGTGATCAGCACATTTGCCAACTGTAGTTAAAACATATCTAAAACGAGTAATAATAAGCATGCAAAAAGTCGTGAGCTTAGATTTATAAGGTTCTATCTCCGTTTAGGGTAAGTTCTGAGATATTGAGCATCAAAGTTTTTACATCCCACCTGGCAAAACTGTTTTGTAGTATAATCTTCTATCATAGCTTTATCTATTAATCTTTTTTTACAAAAATAACACCACACAGGCATTAAACACCTAATGGATCAGATTATGTCAAAAACTCAATTTCGACCAAAAGTGGAGATAGAACCTTATAATTCTAAGCTCACGAAGTGTTGAGTTCAACAGTCGGTTTTGTAAACCGGTTAACGCTATGCTTCACAGCACAAGGTAAATTCAATCCATCTATGTAAACAAATCTTTAGGCTACAACAAAGATGCAAAACAAATTGGATAAAGCTTAAGCATCAAACTAACAGCATATTTGTTTTAAAGTAATCCAAGCAAATTGTCGACGTTAACTGACAACAGGGATGTAACGTAGAAACTAACGAAGTATAACTTGAAAAACGAGCTTCGCCCTGTTTTGAGTAACTTACATCAACCTGTAAAAATGTAACAAAAAATATCAACCTGTCCTAGTGGAAACGTTTGCATCATTAAAAAAAAAGATTTACACGAATACCGATAGTAGCTAACTTGAGTTCACACAGCTAAGTTTGTCAGTCTGTTTTTAAACAAACGACGTAACGTTAACAAGCACCTGCTGAGTGCTGACTATCGCTCCGGTCACAACTTACCGTACTATTTGGATCACCCATCCCCATGATTTCAATTTGATGTTTTTATTAACTCCACGAACAAACAATTATAATATTCTTTGGAGTTAAAATGTTTGTTATTGTTCCTTCGAATGACCAACAGATGTACACCGTGTCAACACTTCCTGGTCTCTAATTCATTTCTTCCTCCAGCCGCGATAATTTGGCTTTGGCCCACCTCTGAAGCGCCACTTCCCATAGCATCCACCAGAGGGCGCAGGATTCATGACACAAATAAACACCTGAAAGGTGAGAGCGCACGCTATTATGACGCCATCAACATTTCAGGTATGAGAAGATGGTTCTGGTAAGGCCAGACAGGTTTGTGGCTTTTTCTAAAATGACGGATGTGTGATTAAACTCAGTGTACTTTATGTAATAAATGTTTGATTTTAACAAGCTTGACATTATTAGGGCAAAATAATTAAGACTCCTATGCACAAAACAGTTAACTCTTTTCTTCCGCCAAGGCAACAATATTGTCTCCACCTAAATGCCTCTGGCATGGCATGTATTCATGCATTATACCATTCTGAAATTACATCATACTAGACACAAAACAATATACAAACAGATAATAAAGAATAACCCAAAAATACTTTAATAACTTTTATTTTTCAAAATCAGATGTAGAATATATATCTAAAAGAAACCTCAGTTATAAAATGAATTTCACAGTTTAAATAAAACATCTTTAAAAAAGTGGCATTGACAACAGTAATTTAACATTTACTTTTACTGAAGCTGCTAAACAGATCTTAAAAGCAATCCGATTATACATGCACTGCACACTGCTGTTTTTTTTTTCCCATATAGTTCATGCTTTTGACATTTAATCACTCAAATAATTCTGTGGTAGTTTCCTGTACAACGTTTTTGACATGATCCTGACATGTTTCTCTTGAAAATATTGTTTTGGCCCCACATGGGTATTTTACAAATTGGATTTACATTTTAGTTAAAAATAAGAAAAAGAAGAGTTTTTGTACAAAAGCTTTGTATCAGTTTTCAGTGGCCTTGTTTAATGATGATATCGGTCATGCAGTCAATCTTGTGCAGCTCCAAGTTCTGTTGATAAAAGAAGAGCTTTTAAAGATTTACAGCAACCAAATGGTCTGATGCGTCATGATCACAAATAATTTTACATGCAAGTTACAAAATATCCAGTGCATACTAATGCAAGACTAGTAGATCTTTAAACATAATAAACAACATGCTAATACACAAATGTCCATCTACAGTAGTTTTTGTAATCATATAGCAGAAAGTAGTACTCACTTTCTCATTAGCCAAGTGCAGAAGGGCCACAAAAGCCAACGGTACTGAGAGATTGGTAGCCATGGTGGATGGAAGCCTGGTGGGACAGGAAAGAGAAATATATGTACAGTATATGCATGAGAAATGTCAATCCGTAGACTATTAGATGCATACAGGGTTTAAAAACTGTACCTTTGTACAAGATTCCTGACAGACTGGCTGAATGATTTTTCTCCAGGTACTTCTGTGGTCTCCTCACTCTCCACATGCTGTAAATGGTAAAAGAAATAAGTCATTAATATATATTTTTATCAAATGACACAAGCAATGCTGAACAACAGAGCAGAAAAAAGGGTGTGGTTTTTGAAGTGCCAAAACGATTTTTATCCAACCAAGAATGATCTCTAAGATTAAAGGTCTGTTCACACCAACAACAACTGTAAAGATCAACAACAACAAGATCGTTGCTCTGGTTAACAGTTAATTTCAAGATTTTTCAATATTTGTTTTTAAACATTTGGTACAGCCCCTTTCGTATATTGCAAGCCTGATTCACATTCACAAGTCAAAGAGATTAAGATTTCATATGCAAAAACTTCTACATGTTCTAAGGTTTAAACCAGAGGTGAGTGTGCTTTTGTGGTAGCTGCCCCAAGGCCATTGAACATATTAGATAATCATCAACTTTGAGTACATTTAAAAACATATTTCTACATTAACTTTTCATCATGAATGAGTGACAAGGCATTGTTGCCACAGGTTCTGTCTTAGGTTTTTTTTATTATTATTTCAGTATATTCAGGGTATATACAGTAATCCTTAAGTTAAATTTACTACTTATTAATACCTTTTTTACTACCTTCAGAATTTTTTTTAAAACCATCACGACACTGAATTGCAAGTGTTAACCAGTGACCTTTCTATTACACAGATTTTGACATTTATAACATTTGCAACCGAAGTGCATTAGCTCCCATCCAGTTGACATTGATGTTTTTTTACACACCAAACAATAGAGGGAATGCATTGAGGAATGCACTTTCCCGCCGGTACAACCCCCTCAACCTGACTGAGTGGCAAAAGATCTGCTGCGTGACTGGATTTAATAGGGAAAACTTCGAAAATGCGACTAAAACGAACAATTTGATCAATTTAAACTAAATGTTGGACTCAATATAGTGTTCCTAACAACTTACTAAAGATCCAGTGATATTGACATGCAGCCAGCAATCGTGTCGCCTGACATTTATGTTTACCTGATTTCAGTACCAGGGAAATAAAAGCAATATACTGACCTACATAGGCTAAAGCAAATTTGCCTGTGAACGCTTTATATAAATACAATATAGGTAGGTCTAAATCCGGGTAATCACTTTTATCAGGGTTATATAGCCTCTATATATCGTCATATTGTCCAGCCACTGAATATGACGTCAGCATCAAACATAGACAGAGATGAGAGATCTTTGATTGTGCTCAGATAAGCTAAAGCCCATATTTAAACAGACTATCACAAACACAGAATAGGACACCTGATAGTCTGAAAAAAAAAAATAATACCTAATTTTTCAAAAATAATACCTCTCAGACTAAATTTAACACTTTTAATGGCCTTAAATTTGTCAATTTTGATTTATCACTTTTTAATACTTTTTAAAACCCCACGGACACCCTGATATTGCAAAGCACTGTGGTCAATGCTGTTGTTTTATTATGTGCTTTATAAATGAAGTGGCATATTGGAAATACTAATTATAAGCCCTGCCTTCAGTAATCTGAATGACAAATTTATAGCAGAAAAGAAAACTTAGTTTTGTGAGAGAGGATTACTGTTTGATTACTAAAATGTGTTTACTAGAAGAAGGGTGATTACACCAAGTTCAGTATGCTATGCAAACGGTAACTTCTTACCCATAAAGATGCTGAAAAGAGTAAATAAAAGAGCTTTACTAAGGTCAGAAAGATACGGTTACAAACCTTGTCTGGTTTTTCAGGACTTTCTGTTCAGGAGACCCCACATAGTGGTCTTCAGCTTCTTCATGTCCATCTTCTTGGCCGTTTTGGCATAGTTGATCTCAATAGTGTTTACCTAGATGAGCAAACAATTCATGAGCTATTTAAACAAAACTACTGAAATAAAAAACAAATGATAACTGACAAATAACAGAAAGAAAATCTCACTGCATGATCAGTGTAACATAGTAACCCAATATCCGTCCTCTCGTCTTACCTTGTGAGGCTCAGGGACAAGACAGTCCTCTCCGTATGTAGAGATGTCATCTGTGTCTAGAGAGAAAGGGGTCGGTCTGTCTGTTTGGGAGTCATCAGATCCTCCAAAGCCTTCAGCATCCTCACTGTCCCCTTCCTATTCACAGAAACCACAAACAGTTAACAAGTCTACATCCCAACCTATGACACGTAACAGTAGTGTTTAGTGTACCTGAAGACCAGGACAGAAGTTGGCTGTGTCATTGGCGTTGTTGTAATCATACTCTCCTATGTCCCCACCCAGCTCTCCCGATAATCTCTTCTTTCCTTCTGCACTGAACTAAAGTGAGAAAAGAAATTGGTCAAATTTGCGAAATGAACAAAGTAAACCAATCCAGGAGTCAATCTCTTGTACAGCATTATTGTAATGTTGTAGATTTACCACAAGCAAATGCTAAATGTGCACAGTATGCAGACAGGAATATTAAAAATTCATGCTCTCACTGTGTTGGTGGGTTTGAGGCTGAGCTGTGACAGGTTACTGGGTGGATACTGGAAGTCTGCTGGAAGTGTGGTTTTCTTATTACTGCTGTTCAAAGCCGATTTACTGATCGTGGTTGCTGCCTGGAAATAACAGTATTTATAATAGTATTTATTTGTCAAATTGTCAAGTTGTAAAAAAATGAAGCATTTGTCCATTACGGAAGTCATGAAAATGAATTAGTAAACAGGAACTTACTCTAGTTGTTCGAAAGTAATTGTGAAAGTTGATATCTCCTTTAAAGTCAATAACAAGAGGATTTTTTGGTGCTCGTTTTCGAGGTTCTTTGTCTGGTTTGTGATCCTCTACAAAGGATAAATGAGAAATTTAATAGGACAACCACTAAGAACAATGGAGAATGCAACATTAAAAATTAAGTTAAAATTATTTTTTTTAAACTCCTACGCTAATCGATGACTTACGCTTATGTCCAGGTTTGAAAAGCCAGTAGCCGGGTCCCACCCAAGTGGCCATGGTCCTGGGACTGAAGTATGAGTACTCTCTGGGCTGATCAGACAACTGCAGACACATGGTGGTAATATCCACCTCGCCAATAGGAATAACACCTCTGTTAATAACGCAAATACACCTCACAGTGAATGGACATACAATAACAACAAAGAATTTTTTGATTCAGAGACAAAATACAACACAAAATATAGTAGCTAGCTAAGGCTGAGCTTAGGTTTGACAGTCTTTGGGATGAAAATGCAAAATATTAAACCACTGCAACTATTGACCTATTGTGAAGCAACTCAAATTAGCAAACACTTCGGTGCAATACATTTCGTAAGTACTAACCGTCTTTCTTTCTGGGGGCTCATTGAACAAGCTTCTCTGTGTTCCTTAAACTCCTCACAGTCTCCTGGCCTGCCCTCATCCACGTCTGCATCAAAATTATCCCCAAAATCTGGACAGTCATCATCATCTGGCTCGATGTCTGCATTGACGTCAAATGCATGCTCTCCCTGCTTCATCTTCTCAAGCAACTGGTTGAGGTTTGTGGTCTATATTGACAACATGAAAGATCACATCAATATAAAACACACTTAATATTGCACTCATGCTATTGTTGAAAAGGGGTTAATAAGTTGTTGTTTAAAGAAATTGTATTATTTAATTCAGCAAGAGTGCATGGGTATAAAGTGTTTTAATTCTACAATACAAGGTGTAAAAACATCTGAGTGCGGCCCGGTGGCTACTGCAGTTACATTTTCCTATTGGATGTTTGTGGTGGTATGTGATGTAGGTGGTTGCAGGTGACCCAAACATGTTCCAGCTCACCAAGCCCTTGGTACAAACTACCACACCCTTAGCTGTATAACAGCCATCTTGTTTCGTCAAAATCACAGTAGCGAGTCAGGAGTTGTTATTTCGCGAGTATTGAAAATGATCAAGAAGGAGTATTTTAGCATCTATTTAGCATAACATTTATATAGTCATTTATATTGTTTTGTGTAGCCTAGGTAGTTAATTAGCACAGTTTTTAGTGTAGTATTGTTAGAAGCATAGTTAGTTAGTAGCATAGTACTGAATCAGTTAGGATAGCTTCAAGTTAGCGTAGATTTCTGTATTTAGTACAGTGGTTAGGATGGTAGCAGAATAGAGGTGGACATGGGCTTCTCCTCACAGCTCGCTCTGAAAAGCATAGTTAGTTGCTTTGCAGTGCCAAACGATGCTCCTCCTGCATGGACTCCATATGAATATGCCTACAGAGAGTGCGCTATTGACATCAACTCGACAAAACTCATCAGATGCCGATCGCAAGGCGTGAGTTAGGACTGCAGTTTGAGCCAGCGGCTCGAATTGATATGGCCCTGTGTCCACAGACAATTCAACATCCTCCACTTCAGGTGAAGGTGGGGAGAAAAGTCCTTGGCTGCGTCCGAAACCGCATACTTCCATACTATATAGTATGCGAAAAACAGTACGCGAGCCGAGTAGTATGTCCGAAATCATAGAATTCGAAAAACAGTAGGCGAGAAGTACCCGGATGGCCTACTACTTCCGGCGAGATTCTGAAGTGCGCATACGATGGACACTTTACTATCCCATAATGCCACGGGAGAGGAGTTGTCGTTATATTTGAAAATGGCGGAAGGCGGAGACGTGGGAGTTTTCAAGTGTAAGTACTATATAAAACACTTTTTATTTATTTGTGGTTAAATTGTGTTTGTTTAACATCATATAAGTAAACGAATGACTTGTTAAACGTTTAAATAATATAAATCGCGGGTACAATTTTCTGATTTGGCTGCAAAATGACACTTTTATCATTATTACCAAACTGAATGAGCTAATGCCTGTCAGCTAACGTTAGATAACTCATGTTAGATACTAAAAACATAGCGCAGCGGTGGTGCAGTCAGTGGAATGGGCTCTTTAAATTTTCACGCTGTTATGACAGGGTATGTCACGTGACAATAACAACATGGCGCATGTAGTACGTCCGAACTCATTCATACTACACGTATTCATACTATATAGAACGTACTTTTTAACGGTCGAGAAGTACGTTCTTTTTTAAATGTAGTACCTACTCACATAGTACGCGATTTCGGACGCAGCCCTTGACTTCAAATGACCGGTCTGTTGCAAAGCTACTTGTGTCACTCCAGTCACTCTCCATTTAGAGTCTGACAGCAGCTGTCAAATAATCTGTCATCAAAAATAGTCTCACCTGCTCAGGAGTCCATCTAGTAAAAGAGAAATCCACTAAGGATGGACAAATTGGCCTGTCCTCTAGTGTCTTCAGATGACCTGGAAGATGTAAAAAGGTATGATTCAATGGACTCACATTGTTAAACGACTGTAACTCACAACACATGCAGAAACATTCAGGTTCTGAATACGGAATAATGCTCAGTGAGCCCAAGAGTAAACTGTCCTGTTTAACTTGGAACAGAGTGTGATGTGCAAAGCCGGTTTACCTGTAAATGGTGAGGCAGGAACATTCTGATGGGGCATCTGCACAGGAGGTGGCTGTGTCTTCAACAAGGTCATATGTGAAGGAAAGCGCAGCTCACAGCGACTGTCCTCACTGAAAAGCACAGAGAGGAACACTCCTGCTGTACTGTTCTCATCAAAGGAAGCAGCCATGCGCTGGAACATCGGGTCCACCTGCACAAAGAATGCTTTAGGACAGGTTTTCCTGTAGGTTCTTACGCCACATGCTTTATGGGGTCCTCACAACATAAATCAACTTGTTTAAAACATTATAGAAACAATTCTTGTCATGTACTATCTAAAAAATCTCAACTACTTCATTGTTATATTGTGAAATTGTCAATTATATTATCAACCAGCGATATATTAAGTTAATCGTACATCCTATGATCCTACATTACCTGGAGTCATATAGTTTACACACAAAGCAATATTTACTAGGCCCTATACACAAAATCTCAGCTGTGTGATTATATTGTTTCAAAATGTAACCATTATCACTCAGCTCTTTTATATAGAGTTAAAATAAATATGTTCAACTTTTTCCACATACATACAGTATACTTATGTAGGGCGATGTTTACTATACAGAGAGGGCTGTACAGTGTGACATGTGAAATTCATACATTGTGTGTGTGCTCCTGCTCAACACATTGTTTTAGGTTACAAAACAGGAAAGAAAGATTTTTTTTCTCTAGTTTAGAGAGGTGTACAATAGTTTTTTCTCTCTCAGTGGGTACATATGATTTCCATTTAAAAAATCAGATTTTTTTATCATAATGTTATATTTTTACATTAGACCTTTCAAATGATTTTCTGTAAAATGTAATGATCATAAATGTTATGCAAACAAGCATGTTGATCGTTATTTGTTCAGACTGACCAAGTAGGGTATAATAGTATAGGGTATAAATCACACTCAGATATTATTCACCTCACACTTCATCTCTGATTCAGAGAGATTGATGTTATTGAGGTTCTGCTCCACTGTCTTCTTCTGAGGTCTTTTCTTAGGCTGTTTAGCAGCCATCTGCTCTCCCTGACCGCCCTCGTCTGCTGCCTCCTCGATACCATCTTGACCTGAAATGAGATGGGATTTCAGTAAAACTGTGCAGGTTCCTGAGAGGGAATGACACCACCAGTACACCATGAAGACAATGCTCACATGACTCTCTCTGAACAATCTGACACACAGCACAAGCCATCTTTGTTTTTTGTAGCATGTCAGCAGACCCATAACTTGAATATCTACTTACTCTCTTTTGGTTTGGTCTCAGAGCCCAAGCCTCCCAGAACTCTGTAAGCATCAGCATGGACCGCATCCACCCTCACTGCATAGATTTTTGTGCTGGCGTCCAGAGTGCCAGCTGCCACCTAGATCAACACACAAACACAGTTACAATATCATAATTTCCAATAATGCATGTCAACTTTGTCGTAGTGGAGCTAAATACAAATTCAAGAGGTTTCTACCTTGAAGTTGAGCTCTGAGTCCTTCTGCTTGAGAATGTCTGCCATGTAATCAATAAGGTGCAGACCAAATGCATTTTTTGTGGTAATTTTCTGAAAAAAAGGAAGGTGACAGGTAATAGCCCTGTTGCATTTTCAGGAAAATGCTAAGAGTAAAGTCAGCATACATTGATTTTAACTCACATTTTCAGTGGAAAGCTTGATGCAGGTCGAATAATGCTCAGATATCTGTGCTGATGACAGCTTAGGAACAGCAGCGGGTGTAGCTGTAGAACTGTTTAGAAACAAACAAGATTGTATATTGTGCTGTCTTACCTTTGTTTTTGTATTTTAATGAAACTGAGAACAGGGTTTCAACTAACCTGTGGCTACCGGCCTCGTTGATAGAGGAGTCGGTCACTCCGATTACTTTGGATTTGCGTCTTTGACGTCTCTCCTGTTCATCGTCGTTTCCCTGGATGTTATCCAGCAGAGGTGTGCTGGTGGCTGACAGAGCGGCTTTGTGTCCTATTGCCGGGGACGACCACTGCCGTGGCCGGGATGTCGGGGTACTGAATGCGCTCATTACGAAACTATGGGGGAATATTGATCCGTCTTATATCCATAACGTTACACAACTAATATGCAGCTTTTACCATTAAGTGCAGTTTGCTAAATGTTGCATGTGTTATACGTAAACACTGGTAACGTTAAATCCAGAGACCTTGCCATGTAAACAACGTCAAAATACGTTTATTTAGCTGCTTAAAATGAGCAAACGAATAGCTAATAGCAAACAAACAGCTAATAGCAAACAAACATGTCAACAATACACGTTAAGTTACATAAGAGCAGAAGTGTATATCCCAGAGCAAATTTCCAAAAGCGAAATTCATAACGTCAAGTTACATGTAAACACTAGTCTATAGTTTACGCGTTAGCCTTTCATGAATGCCTGTTAGCTAAGTTAGCGCTAAACACATTTCTGAAAACATAACTGATCAAATTATACAATTTGGCTTTGAAACCGTATCTTAGACAAAGTACAAACAACGGAAATTAAAATTACCTGCGATGAACTGATGATTTATAAAGCAGAATAACTGATCCAAACTTTCTTTATTCCGTCTGTTCAGGCGACCATTTGAAAATTAGCGCCCAACGGTTACACGCGTCATCAATGATGTCATTACGTACATACGTAAAAGTCAGATTTATTTAAAGGTCAAATAAATGTACGTTTTATAGTTGTATTCCCAAAATAACTTATTATTGAATGAAATAATAAATAAAGATCATTAAAATATGTTTTTATAACATTTAGTTGATAATATATTATATTTGTTTGCTCAAATTCAGTAAGTTAAACGTGAAATATAAAACATATCTAAAGAAATGTTATTGAACAAATAACTTTATTTGATTTCTACTGATTTTGAAAGGCTAATACTGGAATTTGACATTAAATGCGTCATGCGTGTCGTCGTCATTCACAGTAAAAGATTAAATGATGGCACATGCGCAGCTGCTCAGTAGCGTCAAGATTTAAATTCCTGAGGTCAGAATGTGTTGGTTTGTGGTTTTTATCAGTTATGTGGCCTTACTCTAGTCAATATATGGTTTTACTATGTTATTTGCTCCAATTTCTATGGACCTAGACTTAAAAAAACTAACGGGGTTATTGTTGTCCACTAGATGGCAGTAAAGTCTCAGAAAATGTAATACATTGCCAATGACCAACCAAAGGCCTATAATTTGACTAATGCAAAGTCGGACTTGCGTTTATTTATTTATTTTTCTCGCGTCGGTGTGCTTTAACTATAGAACCAACCCAAACAACCAGTTTCCAAGCCTAATATATCTGTTGTAACCACTAGATGCCTGTATAGCTCTCTATGGAGAGGCTTGTGAATTCTCTAGTTGTTTTTAGACCAAATTACTTACTTTTAAGATGTGTATTTTAATGTATATTTTTGAAATTCTCAAATAATACTTTTTGCCATGGTTAATAAAAAAATAAAAATAAATTTGAAGTGAATTGTACACGTTTTTGCATTATTACTACAGTCAAACCTGAATACAGAGAAAGCATTTTGTTACAGGTAACATAACAATTTGATAAATAAAAATAAACAGTAATGCTTTTCACAGATTATTATTATTATTTATATTATTATTGTTATTAATATTATTATATATTTTTAAAAACACATGAATTATTATTTTAATAATTGTAATTATATTATATTATATACTGTATATTACTTAATTATGTTATGTTGCATAGTTTTTTTTCTGCATTGTGGCTGATTTGTAGAGAGTTTGTGTTTGTCAATTTCCCATTCATTTCCTATAGTCTGTCAAAATTCATTGTGTATACACATTGTGTATATGTGTATAAAAAGTGTGTTTGTGTGTGGGTGAGTGTCTGTTTTGCCCTCTTGGTGTTTTAGAGTGTCACTCCTTCATTGTTGAACCCTTTTTTTTCATAATTATGCAGTGGATGAGAGCTAAGTCACCAAAATGGACGATTCCCGTTGCTTTTATAGACTCTCTATCTATGGGCTTCTCCCTTGACTTTATGCGTCCATGTCCCCCTGATTGCCTCATAGTGAAAGATTGCCTGCGATCTTTTCTACTGTCTTTACGGTAATGTCTCTACTATGTGCGACAGAAAGTTGTGTGGTTATGACGCAATCGTTAACCTATTTTTACAAAAACACCTAACAAGGCGTAACGTATAAGGCCGTAACGTTAGATACAAAGTAATGGAGCCTTTTATACATTGTCGTGTTTCTTTAGAAATAAATAATGGACAAATTAAGTCTTTGGACGCCTCAGGTGTAAAGTTATTCGCTGTCAAAGTGATGCGAAAATGAATGAGAGTCAATGGGATGCTAACAGCAGGTGAAGTTCTGCTACAATGGCGGCTCCCGCGAGGCTTCAGTTTCTGGCTGATGATTTACCCCCTTGCAGAGCGAGCCTGATTGCTTACAGCTTAACGGAAGTTACACCCATAATTCGCGCAAAGCGTCATGGGGCGTAGGAATAAGGTGGATACATTTTAGTCTCAATCTTGTAAAAAGATTGTGTAATTTTGACCATAGGCTATAGCATCTAAAAATTAATAATGGCTATTGATGTGGTAGACACCTATTGAAGTGACACGTGACGTGTTCCATTTTAAAATACAGTTGTGTCGGTGAGGAAATGGAATTTCCATTTCCATTTTAGAAATCTTTTTTATTGGATTGGACTGGAGTTGTGGATAAAAGCACAACTGCTCCGTTTACCTCTATTTAACAGCACAGTAGATAAAATAGTTTTATCTATAATATATTGCACCTTGAAGTCTGAATAACCTGGCTGGATAAGAGGCAAATAACTGTGGTTACTGATATAGGCTTATATTTTAAATGGACTGCTCGAGGAATCAAGAGAATATCTTCATACAAAACTGGGAAACCAAGCAGGTTTGAGAGGTGCACGTGGCCTGTGTATATCATTAACTATGGCATTTGCACAAGCACGTTAAATGTCAGTAGCCTAGCCAGAGCTATTCGACTGATCGTGATTGAATTTGCTGATGATGCAGCTGAGTGCAATACTATACACATTAGATATACTTTGTGAATTAATAGCCTACTGAATTTGTATTTGTTTTCTGTAATTTGTTTCTTTTTGTGTTCTTTCCTTATACTTAGTTTCTTCACATTCACTTTCCTGTAAGCTATATGCCTTTAGTGAATTAGAGCTCCAAAGTCCAAAGTCACCAAAATTGATGATTCATGTCTATATGGAACATAGAAGTATTTATTATAAATGATAATAAGTGTGCATGATTATTTTTTTCTTAAAATCAAAATTCATCTCATAATCTTTAATCAAAATCACATCCCCCCACTTAAGCATCTCTTCTCTGATGATGTGTTTAGAACCTGTTATAAAATCACAGGAAACCACAACCATCCAATGTTCCAATCAATTCCTGATAGACAAAATCAAATCCTGCACTACATTTTTCTTCTTCAACAAGTGTTTCACTTGGACATTAGGTTAGAAAAGTCTATTGCGACTTCTGTTTCATGCTGACTTTATAAACTGATGGCAATACCCCTTCATGAAAGGGACCCAACTCCTGCATTCTTTCAGATCAAGATATATTGATTTTATTTGAACTATGAATAGCTTGAGGAAGGAAGGTGCCTCAAGTTATTTCCTTTGTGAGTTGACCAGTGACAAGAGGTGACCCTAGCCTCGTGACTGACATAAGCATACTGATGTTGCAATAGCAAATCTTCAAGGATGCATACTGCTAATATATTAATGCAGGAGCAGATAATGAGACCACTAAAGATTTGCAGGGTGAATCGAGGCTGGCAAAGTTTTTCACAATGTTGAAATGTTGTCACTTTAAAGTGACAGAAACAAATGTAAAGGCAGTCACAGCAGGTTGGAGAAGAGGAAGGCCACGAACTCCCAAATAGCAGCAGACAGGTTTTTTTACACCTTTCTAGTGGAGAAAGACTGTGGTTAAAGGTGATAACAGAATGAAAAATATTTCAGAAGTGTTTATGATGGAATCGTCCTCTTCTGACATGGCCTTCAGTTAGTCAAGGATAATAGCGAGATGGCCTTGAATCTGGAATTTGATGTATTTTTTTCTAATTCTTAATCACATGAAATATTTTTTATATCCAGTGCTTAACCTTAGGCACCATGGAAATGATTTAAAAACAATGACACTGTTTTGTTTATGTAAACTTGTGGCTAAAAGGTTAGAAAACAGGCGCGTTCTAAAATTCGCTTTAAATGTTATTTATATATTATAATATACTTGTATTGTTATTTCTTTATTCTGGCTTTAGCCCTTTAGCCCTTTCTCTCTTTTTTTCGCTATAAAGTTTCTGATAATGGGATATTCAGCAGTTTGAATAATTTAGGATAATATACATTATATTATTATATTGTTTATATATTATTATATAAAAACACTGGATGCAATTTTCTTGAAACAAATGTTAAGAAATCATAAAGATATGCTCATTACACATTTTAAGTTGTACACTTGATGACTAATGAACAATATATTCCTGTTATACAATAAATCATTAATAACAACATCCACTCACTTAAACGATTATTAGGACAATACTAATACTGTGTTTGATTCTCTTTCGCCTTCAGAACTGCCTTAATTGTATGTGGCATTGATTTAACAAGATGCTGAAAGCATTCTTAGAAATGTTGGCCCATATTGATAGGATAGCATCTCACAGTTGATGAAGATTTGTGGGATGCACTTCCAGGGCACGAAGCTCCCATTCCATCACATCCCAAAGATGCTCTATTGGGTTGAGATCTGGGGCCTCATTTATAAAACTGTGCACAGAATCCTTACTAAAAGTGTCTACGTGCGCCTGAAAGCCACAAATGTTGAATGCAATTTTTTTTTAAGACTTATACAACCATGCGCCAGAACCTGCGCAGAATTCACTTTATAAATCCCAGACGGTGGAAGATTGTGCGCACATGCGTCTCCTCCCCGAAATAACCATATATGGAGATTATCCTCATCTGCATACACTCTAAAAAATGCTGGGTTGTTTTAACCAAATTTTGGGTAAAATATGGACAAACCCAGCACGTTGGGTTATAATTGTAATTTAAAAATGTAACCCAATGGCTGGGTTTGTCCATATTTTACCCAAAATTGGGTTAAAACAACTCAGCATTTTTTAGAGTGTATCATTTGCATATGATTATTCATCCACGTGATAACATGTTTAACGTAGGGAAGGTATGAAAATTTCATATCACGATTATAGTGTCCAAAATAATCGTGATTATCAATATTATCACGGTTTTGTTAAAAATTGATGAAAGTGCTCAAAAAGAACTGATGCTCACACTGAAAACATTTCAACAAGTTGTATAACTGAAAATCAACAAACAACAAATAAAACAAGCAGCTCTATGCAGTTTTTTAAGCAAGATTCTATTCTATGGCATTTGCTTCTTTATAATGCCTGTTGTCAATAGCAACAATTGTTGCCCAACAATTCATGCCCAATTGTTTCCCAGACATAGTTTTAGTATTGAGGTCCACCATTCCTACTCGAATAAATGAAAATATTGCGTGCTGCACGCCTGCGTCAGACTGGCCGACAGGATTCAGTGAGTTATTAAAATCGCGATAATCAAACACGGTTTAATGATAATTACATTTTAAACGATAATACTAACCTTCAGTACATTTTATCGTGGTTTATCGGTGAAACCGGTAATCGTCCCATCCCTCAGTTTAACGGTACAAGACATTAGGAAAATATGAAATACAAGTGCCGTCACATTACGTATAAAAATCATTTAGTAGCCCACCCTTCCCTTGTTTTTTTTTTTAATAATTAAAATAAAATAGTGCAAAATGCATCTCAGAGCAAACTTTTCTCAATCTTTTCCACTGGCCAAATAGTATTTTAATTGATTTATTTTTTTTAATGGAAACAGATAGACCTTGTTGTGCATTATTTGTACAAAACCATTTTCTCAGACAATCTGCTATTATGATAAGCAATTATCTTTGTAGATAACACATTAAAACACAGACAGCATGCCAGAGGAAGTGTTCAAAAGCATCACATCCACAACAAATATTTATATTTATTCACAGCAAGAGCACAAGCACCAGCAGTCCGCCTCAGCTCGAGCCAGTCAGGGCTCCTCGAACCGCGACATAATAATGAGCTGATGTTTGTGGCCTCTACACTTTTTAATGAAATGTGACTTCCAGCTTATTATGAAGCAAAATGACGATTTTTACGTCATAATAAGCAGGAGGTAAAACACTTAAATCCTTATTTCTCCCATCTCAGGGGAAAATAATTGAATAAACCATTACCATTCAAATAAATGACTGGGTTTCTAAAGATACAAAGCTTAATGCAAATGGGTGAAGTGACCCTTTAAATGACAGTTGGTCAATTTTTGGCAGTTGGTTTTTGCAAGTGAAATAAGTTACTCGAGTTTTCATTTGATGCATTTTTACAGTAACATTCTGAAGATTACAGTAAATAACTCTACAATTAACAGTAAATTATTTTACTGTAAAAAACTGTTAAAGTTTAACAGTGTGGGCTATAATTCATTATGGTCTTCATAGAAAGTGTAACCCTATTTTATTCCTTTTTCATTATAGCTTCATAGTTCCTTCATTTTGAAGGTTGTTAATTTTGATCTGCATGACTTTGTCCAAAGTGATAAAGAATAATAGCCTATTAGGCTTCTCATCAGTGATTTTCCTCTCAGGTGAAGGGTTACATCTTGATTTCAACAGTTAATTAAGGGAGAGTCTGAAAGAAAGAAAGAAAGAAAGAAAGAAAAGTCACTAGTGTCCCCACCAACCAACAACATGCCATTATAATCAGACAAATTGATCTCCTCCATTCTGATATTATTGGACGATGCTGAGCTGAATCTGAACTGGGTTTTTCGGCATTGAAACAGACATGATGAGACTTTTTTATTAAGCAAAAAGTGTTGCATGTTTTGCAGATTCTAATATTTATTTGAAAAAGGATTGCTCACCTAATTTTCTTTATTACTATTGGGCAGCAAATCTGAGGGTTTTGATTTCATGGATAAATTCTACTATGATAGGGGAGAGTTGGCTAAAGCTGGAAAAGGAGGAATGCCTTCCTTATTCCATTAAAACAATACTTCTATCACCCAGTTTACCCCTCTTTTTGCACTTCGATGTTAGACAGTCCATTTGAGATTTGGTAAAATTTAGGGTTACAAAATATAGGGGATTTATATATGAACGGAAAATTTGCTTCCTTTCAACAGCTGTGTAAGAAATATAATATTCCCTCAAATAATTTCTTCAAATTAGAGATTTTGTGAAGTCTTACATTTCTAATTATGGCACTGCCACACCTATGTATTTGGATGCATTCTTGGAAAGATGTCATAGAGATGGTAATACCTAGCCTAGAAATCTAGACGCACCCTAGCGGCAGCAAAAATTATTTTGCAGCAAAGTGTGATCTAGGTCTGGCATGCCATGGCTAGGTAATACCATCATCTTTCTCTGCAAGGCTTGCAGGTGAAAAGTCTTTCGATAAAGAAAATTAAATCTTCCTGGGAAAAGGAACTCGCAGTAGAAATTCCTAGTGAAATTTGGGAACATAGTCTTGAACTTGCATTGTGTTCCATTAATGCAAGACGTTGTCTTATTCAGTTTAAAGGGCTTCATAGGCTATACATTATTCCAAGTGTAAACATGACAAAATATTTCCATAAGTGTCTCCATTATGTGACAAATGTCTAATTTTTAATGCCAGTCTCATTGCTATGTAATGTGTCCAAAATTACAACCTTTCTGGAATAAGATTTTCCAGGTTTTTTCATTGGATGTACGATTTGAACCAGATCCTATTAATTATATTTTGACTTTCTGAACAGTTTTTGAGACTTGAGACACTGGTACAACAACATTTTGTTTCATATGGTTTCATTTCTGCAAAAAAAAAATGTATTTGAAGAAACGATTAAACTATGGCTGACAGAGTTGACTGGTACACTACATTTAGAAAGAATTAGGTGTGCTCTAAAAAACAAGATTTTGTTATTTGAAAAAAATTGTCACCTTTTATTTCTTTTCTGCAAGCTATTGATTAATGTTTACTATGCCTTCATCACCTGCTTTTACCATTGGATAGCGCCTTTGGGTTGAGTTTTTGGGTGGGGTTGGATTATATTTTGTATTACTATTTTGTATTATTTTGTTTGTATAAAAAAAGGGTAAATGATCTTAAGCTGAAGTACCAAATAAAAACATTTAAACACAAAAAAGGATTGCTCAAGTCTAAAACATAACTGAAGTAAACTTAAGCATTGAATAAATAAGTCATTGAAAACCTATGTTACTCAAACCAATCATCTTCCGAATTGCACACATATTTTTATTCCTATTATTTATTCTTTTTCCTCCCACAATAATGTCTTCCTCAGAACTGGGCACTGGAGATCACAAGCCTGCATGACCATTGAACGCTCTTTCTGTTTGCTTTTTGTAAGTTGCTTGTACTAAATGGCCTAAATGTTTACTTTCATGATAAATTTTACAGTTTGATCAACTCAAAAAAGGAGTTTGTTTTTAAAGTGCCGGAAAACATTTTCTTTTCCAATGTTTCATAGCTTTACTTACTGATAGATTTTTTTATTTGTACTTTTAAGTATAGCATTTTTGAATGACTGTGATTTACTATAAAAAAAGCCTTTGAAACATCTTGGCAATACTTTAACATAATCTTGGTTATTTCAGTCCACCTCAGTAAATTTTGGAAGGCCAGTAATTTAAGTTCATTCAGCTGTCATCTTGCTCTCATTTCTACTTTATTCCAAGGAAATTGCATTCAGTTTTAGGTAATGGAAATCCAGTTTGAGCAAGGATCTCTTCACACAATGCCTTCCTTTTTGAATGGGTAGGTTGAGGGGATGGGTTGTGCTTTTGGGGATGACATATGCACATGTGCACTGTCTATTTCTCACTCTTTCCACCTTTTTCCATTTCTTATTTGTATTTGGGCATAGCTACTAAAAGAGTCTACAAGATTTTATTTTTTCTGTCCAGACACAAACTTCTAATCTCCTGTTCTCACTTCCCCTCTTTGATTTACTCTTCTACTTATGGATTTATAATGTGGGGCCGGTTCTAGATCTGCTGTCATCCACCCCCTCTCCTACACTCCGTCCTCACCTATGCCATTCTCCTCTTTGTCTCCAAGAGGGCATGTATTTTGTCTTATTTTTCTTATTTAAGCCCTTAAAAACCCTTGAAATCTGTCATCATAGGTTGTTCCAAACAATAAGTTTCTTTCATCTTTTAACAAAAAAGAAGATATTTTTAAAGAATGCTGTTAACCCAACAGTTGACCAGCCATAGTGTTACCTCCATTTTTACATATGGAGGTCAGTGGCTACCATCAACTGTTTGGTTACCAACATTCTTCTAAATATCTTCTTTTGTGCTAAACAGATAAAAAGAAACACTTTCAGGTTTGGAACAACTTAAGGGTTAGTAAATGATGACAGAATGTTCATTTTTGGGTGAATCCCTTTAGGTGTGATCTTTGTCTCGCTGTATTTTGAGTTTTGTTTTGGGTTTACTTGTGTTATTGTGTTTTATTCTGTGAGGATGTGAAAAGATGTAAAATGGTCTCGTTAAACCCAACAAAAGTGTACCTATTGTGTTTTTATTTAGTATTAATTTTATAGTATTAAAGTTTTATAAAATGTAGAATTCACGCACACACACATTATGTCAGTGAGGCCTTCATTACTTCAATTGTCCTCTAACTTGGAGTCTTTGGAGTCTCAGTCTCATGTAGTTCAGATTTTAAAGGGTTAGTTCACCCAAAAATGAAAATTGTGTCACTATTTACTCACCCTCATGTTGTTCCAACCCTGTAAGACCTTCTTTCATCTTCGGAACACAAATTAAGATATTTTGATGAAATCTGAGAGCTGGATCACTCCTGCATACTATTAAATAGGCTTCTTGAGGAATTAAAACTTGCCGGCTTCGAAAAGTTATTAAAGACATTGTTAAAATAGTCCGAGTGACTACAGTGGCTCAATCTTAACTTTATCAAGCGACAAGAATACTTTTTGTGCACAAAAACAAACAAAAATAACGACTTTATTTCAACTATTCACTTCCTTCTCTATGAGCCTCTAGACAGTTAACGTAGTGTGATAGCGTAGAGCTACGTGACACGTAGGCTTACTATTGGCCGACGCTGGTCATGTGTGTGATGTGACGTACAATAACAGAAGCTTGCGCTATTAACTAGTAACCTGACTCGAGACAGAGAGAGAAGTAAATGAAAAGTTTAAATAAAGTCGTTATTTTTGTTGTTTTTTGCGCACAAAAAGTGTTCTCATCATTTGGTAAAGTTAAGATTGAGCCACTGTAGTGACTTGGACTATTTTAACGATGTCTTTAATAACTTTTCGAGGCCAGCAAGTTTCAATCCCTCAAGAAGCCTATGGACTATTATGCAGGAGTGATCCAGCTCTCAGATTTCATCAAAAATATCTTAATTTGTGTTCCGAAGATGAACGAAGATCTTTCGGGGTTGGAACAACATGAGGGTAAGTGAAAACTGACAGAATTGAAATTTTTTGGGTGAACTAACCCTTAAAGAACATTTTTAGCAATTAATGTCCTCATGGTGAAAACAATGGGCTCTATGCACGGCGGTATTTCCGGTGAAGGTCTAAGGATGCTTGATAACTTCCGCCGATCGTTGAGTTCAATGCAATACCGAGAATTTATATTGAATTTTATACTCCATGTTTATACTAAAGAAACTTTAGTCACAAAAACAGACAAAACAGACACCCCTCGTTATGTTTATGCTTCTTTTAAAAATTATATTAAATAAACATTACTATATATAAATTACATCTAAACATATGAAAGTTTCATTTTAAAGATGGGAGGACAGTCAATTTTGAAGACTCTGCCAAAATCCCGTTTTCTTCGTTTTTTCTCCGCTTTAATCTCCCAACCGGAAACTGAAGACCATCCTTTCGTCAAATTCGGAACTTATGTGTGCATATAGCCTATTATATAATTCATATGTAAGGGTTAGATTGTAATACATTTGGGTAGACTCACTGGTAGAATGCACTAAATAAGAGGTGGAGGGGTCACCCTGTCCTGCTCCTGGCTTTTCTGATAGCCCAGAGCACATGAATGCTGATAGATGACTGGGATGCTGCCTGAGGAGACACCATAACGCTTTTTGCGAAGCTGCTGACACCTTATATTTGCCAAACACTGACAAAATTCAAACGCAAGCTCCCAGAAATCACCTAGGCAACAGGACCATCCTGAAATTCTGATTTGGAGTCTGTGTGATAAACTCTAGTAAGAGCTTCTCCGTTGCTCTTAAATACACATGCTTCTTGTTTTAGTTTAGGTTTGGATGCGATCGATCCACTCCTTCTAGTGAAGGAGCCTTAGAAATTGTTTATTGCATTCCGTCATACACAAAAACCTGCTCGCCAAAGTAAAATCTAAACAGATCAGTCTGCGTAGTCTATTGATTAATGCAGTAAGATGTGAAGGTGGATCTGGGGTTTCTCATGACTTTTAGTGTTATCTTTTAAATGCAGGCAAATATGAAAAGCCAAATAAACAGACTTTGGTTTTCGATCTTCTACAAACATGAATGTAAATTGGAACATTACACTGAAGACTGCAGATGTCAATCAAAACACGACAAAAACCTTTTAAGATAAACATGAACATTTATGACTTGTTTTTAGAGATAACATTGGGTTGCTATGATTCCTTGTTTAATTTCATGTTTCTCTTTCTCTCGTTGTTTTCCAGCCTCATGGAATTCATCACAGTTAAAACAGAAGGTTTATGAAACCGTTTCTTTAAACACTGCAGTGTTTTCAGCATGATGTCGGTTCTATCTTTAATATTTTATCGATATTAACAAAGGATAAGTATCTCAATAGATTAGTAAATACCTGCCTTGAATAATAAGCTGTATTGACCAGTGCTATTTTATTGGATGTTTTCGAATAACTTTGACTGTGGGATGTTCAGTATGACATTTAATTTTGTGCAGTCTTTATCACAATACTGTTGAGTCTGTGTTATCTCTCAATCTTTAATACATTTAGAATAGAAAGTTATCTTTGTGTGTGCATAGAGGAAGAACTTCATATTCAAGACTTTTGATTACTACTTTTTCATTAACATTCCACTCAGAAAATCATTGAGCACAGTATAATGTGTCTCTCCAAAATATATTTTCCATTTTTCCGTTTTTTGTTTCACATACAATATAAACATGTTCATTTATCTGGAAAAAATTAAGAGACCACCGCAAACGTATCTGTTACTCTGATTTTACTATTTAAAGAAGTGTTTGGTCATTTACATTTTTGTTTTATTCTATAAACTACTGACAACATTTCTCCCAATTTCCAAATAAAATGATTGTCATTTAGAATAGAGCATTTATGGTTAATAAACTGCAGACTGGTGGAGAGCATGCAAGACGCATGAAAACTGTGATTGAAAATCAGGGTTATTCCACAAAATATTGATTTTTGAACTCTTTCTAAGTTAAAACATCAGTATTACACTCTTAAAAGAAAAGGTTCTCTACAGAACCTTAAAAGGTTCTAAAGCGCTACATATTTGGAACCCCTAAAATGCAATGCATGTGAATGATCACAAAATTCAAGATATGGGGGTTAAAAAATGTAATTAATTAATATCACGCAAAGAGTGCCATTTTAGTATTTATTCTCCAAAAATCTGCATGATTAAAATGTCATATTAAAGGGCAACTCCAGCCATTTGCATTAAGCTTTCCATTGTTAGAAACCCAGTTATACTATTGAATGGTCATGCAACACTTTATCATTTTCCCCTGAGACGAGAGAAATCTGCTATTTACCTTTTTCACTTCCTCCAACAATGACGCAAAAATCGTCATTTTACGTCATTGTTGGCGGAAGTGTAAGAGAGGGCGATTTCAGTAAAAAACTACAAGCCCGAGTCCCCACCCTTTCAAACCCGCCAATAGGGGGTTGGACCTATTGCGCTAACAGACCTATCACAGATCAGTGCCAATGCGTTTGATTTCACTGGCAGAAACGTTTTGAAAATGTGGACGAAACTACTGAATACGCTGACGGATGCGTTATGGAGGATTGGGATTAACATTACACATCTTTTTTGGACGCTGAAGCTAGCAGGCTCTTGTTCTGTGGAGAAAGCTGAGTAGTAGGGGTTACCGTCCTCTTTTTCCTGGACATGTCCGGCCGCGATGTCCGGGATTCAGCTTTTAATTTCTGAAGTCGCCATTCATTGTTTACATGTAAGTTACAGCTTTTGTTTCAATCTAACTCAATTCCTTATGATTGGTGAATCTGACTGTTGTGTTTACATGAACGCCAAACAAGTGATCGGTTGATGCGTTTTAACATTGCTAAGAAAATTCCTGCTCCTCCGTGAGAGATACGAGACCGGTAACTTACGTCTTAGGTGCCGCTCATCGGTAATCACGCCACCGGCCTCGCGCCGTTATCCAGATAGCCGGCACTCATCCCGGTCGACACCAGTAAACCTGGCTCGCCTCGCGCCGTTTACATACAGCTCGCACTCGTTCCGCTTGCCACAGTAAACATGATGAATGACGACTGTAGAACGCAAAAGCCGAATCGCGGACATTTTGGGCGATCTCGAAACACATTTTCGGACAGACTCATCACGGAGAATCACTAGTAGACTGTTGTTTACATACTGCGAGGTTAGCGGTAGGCGTGGCCTCCTAGGGCAGCGAAGCAAATGAATTCTGGGAGTTGATGTTTTTCATTCACATAAGCCAAAAATACATTTTCTGTCTTTTCTCAGTCTAGAAAGCTCCAAATTAAAAAATAATTTCACATTTCTTCTACATAAATGACCCATTTTAAATACACATTCATCTTTCCAGAGGTGGAATTGCCCTTTAAAGGTGCATTGTGCAACATTTCATGTTAAAAATACCCATTTTTCTAACTGCGATTGCCTCTACAATCCTGTACAGTAAAATAAATAAGAGGGATTCGGAATTTGAGACTGGGCGTTACGTCATCCGCGTTCACACTCACCTGGCTATGTCTGGCAGTTTCGTGTATTCGCCGCCATTCTCCGTATCAGCGAAGACGACTCGAGCGACAAAACTTTAGTCAACTTTCAACAAAATTAGAAAATGGATTCAAAGAGACCGGCTTGTCATTTCAAACAGGTTAGACGTGTCTCGTGGACAACGCTCTAGCGGAAGTGATGGTAGCCACCAACGCTGGTGGTAGGGTAACCTGCCTCATCCCGTCCAGGAGCCACACATGGAGGTTCCAAAGATCGGGATGAGGGACGGGACAAAACGCATAATTGCGGCCAGCTGTGTGCCACTGCATCCGTGCTGAGCGTGCCCTCGGTCAGGGAATAATACAGGGAGCAATGGGTCAAGTTGTAAGAGGCAAACAGATATATTTGTGCGTCCCCGAACTGATCCCAAATCAGCTGAACCGACTGGGGATGGCGTCGCCATTCTCCAGGGAGGGTCTGAAGCCATGAGAGCTCATCAGCTGCACAGTTCAGGGCTCCTGGGATATAA
Source organism: Hybognathus amarus (assembly GCA_030378365.1). Taxonomy (NCBI): domain Eukaryota; kingdom Metazoa; phylum Chordata; class Actinopteri; order Cypriniformes; family Leuciscidae; genus Hybognathus; species Hybognathus amarus. The sequence continues at coordinate 122,952 of JAQIUQ010004166.1, forward strand.
ATGGCATGAAGGGACCTCAGATGCTTCTGACTCCATCTGAGAAGGTGGCAGGCGAGTTGCAACTTACGACAGGAGAGTAGACCACCTTGACGGTTGATGTACAGTTGCAGTATTGTCTGATCGAACTATATATGTGCTGGTTCTTGAGCATGGCTCGGAAGCGGCGCAGAGCGAGACGTACAGCCAGTGAAACCCCATTCGTTGTCACCCGACAGAAATCAGAGTGACGACGAAAGGGAACGAAACATACATACTGTGCCTTTAAAATTATTGGTTTTCATCATCTAATTTGCACGATAATGCATTTCAGATCCGATTTAATGTGAAATATTTAGTTGCTGCTGCTGTTAATTACCCTGTTTTTGACTCAAAGTGTTTTCTCTCCTTTTTGTTGTATTAGAGTAATTAGAGTTATTATCTTGTCAGGTTTAATGCTGTCAATAAAAAAGCCCATAGTTGAACTGTAATGAGTAGCTTGCTTGGAAAGTTACAGTTTCGGAGTAGCTTTTTCAGCACAGTGAGATGTGATGACAATTGAGGTCAACAAGATTCTGTCATGGGGAGTCTACGTACGTATGATCATGACAGGCTTGGTGGGATACAAACAGATGAGCAGAGAGCAAGCGTGCAGAGCAGGTGGTCCGGGGTCAGGTAGGCTGGATACAGCAGACCTTCCATAGCTAATGAGGATCTTGGGGCCAAGGAAGAAGAGGAAGAATATGTATTAGTAATGAGTTAGCAAAGCTGTTAGTTAATTGAACCCTCTTTTGAAACTGAACCCACTTGGGAAAAGCTGTAAAATGATATAAGAATTTTAAAATGAAACATGATTAGGCATATTATTCAATAAAAACATTGCTAAACAAGTAGAGATGAATAATATTTTCTTTTTCTTCTTTGTCAACTGGGTTCAAGTCATTTTATGAGTTTGCATCATTCCTTAACACCATTGCCACTGAGGTTACATTTACCTGCCTTCACTGTTTTGCACACATAATTATCTTTATAAAAGTTAATCAGCTCCTCAGGGGCATTTCAATGTCATCATGTCCAAATTATCATGGGGATCATGCTATTACATGGACTAGTGTGTCATGTGGTGGAGTATTAAAGGATTGCACACATTCTAAGATTTACACACAATCATTCTCACATTCACTCCTACAAAAAATATAAACTCAGCTAAAGGATTATTAGGAACACCTGTTCAATTTTGCATTAATACAATTATCTAATCAACCAATCACATGGCAGTTGCTTCAATGCATTTAGGGGTGTGGTCCTGGTCAAGACAATCTCCTGAACTCCAAACTGAGGCCCCGTTTACACGAGAACGCTCGCGGGTGAAAACGTAAAATATTTTATCGGATGTGCCTATCGTTTACACGGCAACGGCGTTTTGAGGCTTAAAAACGCAAAAAAGTGAAACCACCCTCCAGTGTGGAAATCTTAAAAACGCTCCACCGCCGCGTTCCCGTGTAAACGGTAGAAACGCAAAAGTCTGCTTGACAGTGAAGGTTGTATGCAGGCGCGTGGACTTGGTGTCGTAGTAGTATGCACTAATAGCCGCCTGAAGTGCATACTACATTGAATTACACACACTTTTGCGTCACCATCTGCACGCGGATTTAAACGCAGAATAAAAAGTGATGATGCAACGCCACTTTTGCGTTTTCTCTTCAGAATCGTTTCCGTGTAAACATAGCCTGAATGTCAGACTGGGAACAAAAGGTGATTTCAGCATTTTTGAGCGTGGCATGGTTGTTGGTGCCAGATGGGCCGGTCTGAGTATTTCACAATCTGCTCAGTTACTTGGATTGTAATGCACAACCATTTCTAGGGTTTACAAAGAATGGTGTGAAAAGGGAAAAACATCTAGTATGCGGCAGTCCTGTGGGCGACAATGCCTTGTTGATGCTAGAGGTCAGAGGAGAATGGGCCAACTGATTCAAGCTGATAGAAGAGCAACTTTGACTGAAATAACCACTCGTTACAACCGAGGTATTCAACAAAGCATTTGTGAAGCCACAACATGCACAACCTTGAGGCAGATGGGCTACAACAGCAGAAGACCCCGCCAGGTACCACTCATCTCCACTACAAATAGGAAAAAGAGGCTACAATTTGCAAGAGCTCACCAAAGTTGGACAGCTGAAGACTGGAAAAATGTTGCCTGGTCTGATGAGTCTCGATTTCTGTTGAGACATTCAGAGGTTAGAATCAGAATTTGGCGTAAACAGAATGAGATTATGGATCTATTATGCCTTGATTCCACTGCGCAGGCTGGTGGTGGTGGTGTAATGGTGCAGGGGATGTTTTCTTGGCACACTTTAGGCCCCTTAGTGCCAATTGGGCATTGTTTAAATGCCACAGCCTACCTGAGCATTGTTTCTGACCATGTCCATCCCTTTATGGCCACCATGTATCATGACAATGAGTTCACTGTACTTAAATGGCCCCCACAGTCACCAGATCTTAACCCAATAGAGGAGGGGTTCTCAACTCCAGTCCTTGAGACCCACTGCTCTGCATATTGTGTATGTCTCCCCTATTAAACACATCTGATTCAGATCCTCAGCTCATTGATTCAGATCCTAACGAGCTGAGGATCTGAATCAGGTGTGTTAAATAAGGGAGACCTACACAATATGCAGAACAGTGGGTCACAAGGACTAGAGTTGAGAACCCCTGCAATAGAGCATTTTTGGGATGTGGTGAAACACGAGCTTCATGCCCTGGATGCATTCCACAAATTTCCATCAACTACAAAATGCTATCCTATCAATGGGCGCGTTTCCACTGCCGGGCTCAGGCCGGGCCAGGGCTAACAGCGAGCCGAGCCGAGTGTGGGTGTGTGTGTATTACACGCAACTGAACTGCATATCAAATGCACGCGATAACTGCTTATCATATGCATGTAAAAACTAATTTTTGTGTATAAATTACACAACAAAACACAATGCATGCTATACATTTAGAGCTCTATGTACATTGCATAACAGTTAAGTGCATGCACTGTTATTGATACTTTTTCCATATTGCTCACCGCAATATATAAAAAAATACTTGGTTAATAAATGTGTACAACTGAAATAATCGGTTTGTTGTTGAACATGCACTTATCAAAGCTGATGGTGAGGAATTAGTTACAGTTTCAACTTCTTATATAATGTAATGTTGCCTCAAATTGAGAAATGTCTCAATCTCTTCCAGTGTTTAATCATTGGACTCGCACTCGCATTGATATGGTCAAATCGATGGGATTGTTGTGTTACTGTGTTTAGTTACAGTCTATTCACTATTTAAAGTGTAGGAAGCCACGCAGTCCTATATTGTTATGGCAATGACAGTACACGGTATATCTGAAAGTTCAAAGTTGCTTTGTTTGCCATTTGATAAAATAGTGTTGTCTCTGAAGCATGGTACAAACATGTTACTCTTAACTCAAGGTAAATTAAGAAAACAGATTTAACAATAAGACTAGTGTTGAACTATATGATTAGTTTTCTGTGGATAAAGGTGTCTGTCTAATAAAACGAATTAAAGTGTCTTTGGTGTTTTCATGGTGTTTCCTTGCAGTGTTACTGTTACTCTTTACCTTATTAGAAACAACTATATCTTTCTCAGTCTACTAGAGAATTTAAGCTCCTTATACGGTTACTTTCTTTCTCCAAGCAGTTTTTTTAACCAGTCATTGTTGATTGGAGGTCAATAATTCATATTGTTTAAAAAATCTTTAAGATATACTGCAAAATAATGTGATAGAGTAATCTGAATTGAACTTAAGTAAATACATGCACAGAGAGAAAAACCATGAGCACATGTTCAAGTGCAAAAATATGTGTAAAAAGAAAAAAATGTTGAAGAGCGCCAGTGGTTCCTCAGTCATCTGTGTGTGTGTGTGTGTGTGTGTGTGTGTGTGTGTGTGAGTGTTAAACTGAGTCACTAAGAGATCATGCGTTTGGTCTAAATTTAGTTGAGGAAAGTTTTAAACAAGATGTCACTTAAGTTGCAGTGGGTGGAATGAGTTGATTTTATTCCAGTACATTAAACTCTATTTTGGTAGAGGACAGCTAGTGGTTAAAGGTATATGGATTATACTTTACTGAACATGCTCCATAAAGCAAACAAAGAAGATTAGCTTTGAACCACAAGCATTACACTCTTATGCTTGGTCATGGTCATGCAAGTCAAACCATCTCATATCACATCCCACCAATCTCATAAATCTCGAAGTGCCATTCAATTGTGTAGCCGTGTATTTAGTATTTATTTACATATAACCCTTTTTAGATTAGGTAGTGTTTGAATAAGTGTTCAAACTAGAAGATATATGACCCAGTCTTGCCCCCTGGAAACCATTTTGCTCTTAAATCCCCAGCTATTTACATGATGTCATATTTCCAAACAAGATTTCCAGAACAGTAAAACAGAAATCTGATCCCCCGAAATCAGATTCAGGGATTTAATTTAGCAATTTAACTGGGTGCTTATGGCCTCCAGCCAACCTTCCAAGCTTCTTTGGTATGGCTGTTTTATCAAATTGTAATTTCAGAGATTTTATTATCTCAGGATGCAACATCATCAAGCAATTATCCCATTGTGATCCTAGAAATAGGTTTTGCCTTTCATATTATTCCCCTCAATGTAGACTACTGTTCTTTTCTTTCATTTTATAAGAAAACATGGAATAAGTTTCCATTGTTATGCTGATGACACTCAGTTATATATTTCATTACGACCAGTTGAAAACACTAACTTATCTAAATTGACATAGTGTCTTAAAGATAAAATACTAAATGACGTGTCATATCCTGCTATTAAATTCAGATAAAACAAAGGTATTAGGCCTACTTATTGGTCCAAAAAAAAAAACTACCCACAAAACCTCTTACAATACAACTTAAATTTAGAAGGACCTGAGTGTAATACTAGATAGCAACTTGTCTTTTGAAAATCATATTTCTAGTATATTACAAGAACAGCCTTTTCAGTCTTAGAAACATTGCTAAGCACGTAAAATCTGTTTCTGATGCAGAAAAGTTGAATGCATTTATGACCTTGAGACTAGATTACTGTAATGCTTTATTAGCTGGTTGTCCTGCATCCTCAATAAACAAGCTAAAGTTAGTGCAAAATGCAGCTGAGTTTTTAATAGGTCAACAAAATATGATCATATAACACCAATTTTATCATCTCTACACTGGTTATCTATTAAGTTCTGTATCAATTACAAAGTACTACTACTGACCTATAAAGCCCTAAATGGTTTAGCTTCTGTGTTTTAATGGACCTTCTGTCATCCTACAATCCATTGAGCTCTTTTTTCCTCAGAAAATAAAAAGTCATGCCATAGAGGGTTAAGATCACAAAATTCAAGGCTTCTGGTCCTTCCTAGGATATCTAAGTCCACTAAAGGAGGGACAGCGTTCTCACATTTAGCTCCTAAATTCTGGAATAGCCTTCCTGATATTGTTCAAGGCTCAGACTTGCTGTCCCAGTTTAAAACTAGATTAAAGACACATTTCTTTAGCCAAGCATTCACATAATGCTACTCCTGTTGAATCAGATCGAATGCATAAATATTATGAACAGCAGCTACCGGTATGCTAATTATTTCCCATCTGCCTTTCTGTTGTTATCTTGGGACGCTGAGTCCTAAGGTAAATAGTGTTCGTCAGCTCCAGTTTGTATCCAGCCTCTCACAGAGACTTCAAATCCCCCAACACCAACGATGAGACGACTAAACGCCAGTGAAGAGACGACTCAACGCCTTTGAAGAGACGACTCAATCGCCGCCGATATGTTATGCCCTAAATTAATACATGATTTACTAACTGTATTTTTTTCTATGTACATTTCTGAAATGCACTTTCTGTAAAGTTGCTTTAAAACAATAGCCTATGTATTGTGAAAACCGCTATAAATAAATTTGAATTGATTTGAATTGTTCAATGTTTGGGGTCCAACTTTCTTACACTTTACAATAAGGTTCCCTTTATTAACATTACTTTTAGTTTACATGGACTAAAAGAAGGCTAAAGCATTTATTAATTTTAGTTAGAGTTATTGATTTAGTATTAATCATTTTAATTTCAACATTTAATAAAAAAAATATTAAAATCAAAAGTTATCTGTTAATATTTAATGAAATTAAGCTTAACAAGCATAAATCAAATTGACAAAAAACAACACTTTTTTATTTAAATAAATGCATGTTTTTTTCTAACATTATATTAATCAGTCCCGATAGAGAACTAATCAGTCTTGAAAGAATTGGATTAAGAATCATAATTCCACAAAAATATAAAGCAGCGCAACCGTTTTTAACATTGATAATAATAAGAAATGTTCCTTGTGGACCAAATCAAATTAGATTGATTTCTGAAAGATCATGTGACACTGAAGAAATGCTGAATTTCCTTCAAAAATATTTAAAAAAATGTATTGACCCCAAACATTTGGAAATCAATGATGACCCATTCAGAATCACTGAAACGCGGATGTGATGGTAATCTGTCCATTGTGCCAATGGATGGGATGGCCATATTAGATTTGCCTTGATGTTGAGAGTGGCGTTATCTCAGACATGGGAAAGATGTACATTTCAGGACACATCATCAGTAGTGTACCTTTGAATCAGGGGGTGTTTTGGCCTTTCAACACTACAGCCTCATCAAAGGTGGCCAGCTACTGGGTGATAAAACCTGAGCTTGTGTCCCATGCTCAATCATGAGAATTGCCTGATTGTTTAAATGGCGCAGCCTATGGGACTATACAAGGAAGGGGGTGTCCTCTTCTCTGATTCAAGCAGACCGCATACCTTGTTCACCCTCTTCCTGGAGGGTTGTGACTTGGCTTCTCAAGTGGGGTGGATTAGCGAGCGGGTCATGTTGATGCTCTTGGAGCCCAGCAAGGGTCCTTCCGCTTAATCCATACCACTGGCAGCTTCTTTCGGCGGCTTCAGAGAATGATCTAATTGTCTGTCCGCAGGGCCTGTCCATGGATGCCAAGGTCTTTTAGCAGTCTGACGGCGACTTTAGCTTTCCGTCCTCGTTGCTGAGTGTCTACTGCCAGTTCTATGAAGTTTCAGTTTCTTGGGCTCATAGGCCTCTTCTGTTGAATTCTCCCATGGGACAGTGAGCTCTATGACGTGAAAAGACTTTAATAAAGGGGACCAGAGTGCCAAGTCCTAAGGGTGGAGGCTACAATCACAGGTGGAATGATTAGTTGCTGGCCAATATCGACTAGCATCTTCCAGTCCCGGGCCCTGGCTAGTTGTCCAGTTTCTGGTTTAGTAGGGGATGGTTGGGCTTTTTCTGTCCCTCTCGGATGAAGGTTGGGGCCGTGGTGGAATTGGTTGCTCTAAGGGGCAAAGAGTTGGTGGTATTACTCTTGCTCTCAAGAGCTGCGGCCAGACTCGAGGACCATGGTTGTGCCTCCAGGTGTAGCGGCCTTTGTGTGAGGCTGGTCTTACAATCAATATGTGTTTGAGAGTCACTGGAGTTGGGCAGAGGGCACAGGTTGGGTCCTCGCCATAACACTTGTGGAGTTTTTTGGAGATGGGAGCATAAGTGGCTCTGATGATGAAGCTTATGCTGCTCACCTCCATTTCCCAGAGCTCCCTCTAGCTGAGATTTCTCCTCTCATGAAATTCTCACCTCATCCATTGTCCCTGTCTTGACAAGAGAGACAACCTTTGCGCTGCTTTTTGACTCCTCCTGATGGCGCACCTCCTTGACCACCATTTTCCTCCTCTCTGAAGTTGAGGCCTTACACCAAGTTGGCTTACTTGCTGTATGGCTAAAGCCTCCTCTTCCCAACGGGGCATGCCCTACAATGTCGCTGTGCCTCAGGGCTGAAGTAGCTTTCTGCACCACATCAGATCGTGTCTAGCATTGCTAATGGTCTGGTCCCTGGAGTCTTTCAAAGTCATCTGGAGTCTTACTTTAGAGCACTTGTACTCTTCGGTATAAGGCTAGGCAATTTAAAAGTGTCAGGGTTTTCCTAATGTAAAATTTTGTTTAATGTTTAATGCCAGGTGATTAAAATCAAAGACATTTTCTGTTGCCCTTTTTAAAGGACACTGCAGAAGAAAACCCAAGTTTAATCAGTAGTTACCTTTAATATGACAAGTAATTTCTCACCAAGAGCTGAGAAAATGAACAAAATGATATAATGGGAAGCAGTATAAACCCATGTTTGCCTAGCAAAAAGGCCTTTAAAGTTTCCATATTTGTGTATGCATGCATGTACATGCGTATATCTTTGTGAATGTCAAAGTTGTTTTCTATATTCTGCATCCAGCTGGCAGGGATCTAGCAATATAGTCTTTTAATTCCATTAGTGAAGGAAGGGTGAAATGCACGCAGAGAAACAGGCCCTCCATCAACGTGTCATATCTGTTATATTAACAACCACTGGCTCCTTACACACAGTCAATAGAACTCCAGCTGTCTTCTAGACCATTGATTTAGTCACAGGAACCCACACTGTTCCTCTTCCTTGCGAAATGGCTCCCTCAAGACAACAGTTTGTGCTCGCCTTCATATGTGCTGATGGATCATGTCGTCTTATAATATGACACTTATTTTCTCGAAGTATAGATTGTGGTGGAGATGCAAATGTAGTACGCTTACGCTATTAATTACCAGACGTAAAATGGCAGTGGAAAATGCTAATAATATGGGTTTATACAGTATTTGCAGCTTTTAGTTTCCATCATTACAGAACATTTCAATGCATAAAAGGTACTTGATGCAGTACATGGTGTTTATATCTACATCTGTGAAACAGGACATAATGCACCTGCTCACATCAGTGTGGTCGTTCACACCATTACAGGCTCCCACTGATTTTGTTAAGTAATGTACTGAGACAGAAATGATTAATGCATAAGCTGTGAAAATGCTTCAGAGAAAACAAAGTCCACTATAAAAAAGTATCGGCTGATATCTTTTCATTATTGTTATCGATTATCGACCTGATAAGAAAAGTTGGCCGATATATTAATGCCGATAAATAACAGACTATTTCCTTCAGCTGAGACACTTCATATGAAAATGAAGATGCAGATGAACAGTGTGTTCAACATCATGAAGTGCTTGAAATATGATTGGAATCACTTAAAAAAGAAAAGTACAATAAAGTGCAACGTGCCGCGCAAGTCTGTCATATGGCTACATAAAATGATTATGAAAACATTACAGTTGTGTGTATGGGACATGTATTTTAATGGTGAGACTTCTATTTTGTTAATTAGGCTCTCAAAAATTATATTTTAGAATTATCGTCCAATATATCGGTTATATCGGTCTTGGCCAAAATGGTCATTGTGGCGAGCAGGGCACGAGGTCGAGGCACGTGAGAGCAGTGAGACGCACCGGTCTTGCGTCACGGAAGAGCGGAAGCATAAAAGAGGAGCGACGACAGTAAAAATCGAGAGAAGGAACAAGCCTGATTTTATGTTGTGATTTTATGTTCTGTTTTGTGTGCCAGCAGTTGTCCGTGAGGGGCTGCTGGCCTATACTTTCATTTTGTATTTGTTTGTTTTTTATGAAAAAAAAATGGCAGCTGTGGTGGCCAGAACTTTACCTTTGAAAATAATGTTAGCAACATTTTAGATTTCACGAATTTAACTTAAATTTAGTGTAAAAACTATATACTGATACAATGATATAATGTTAACATACCAACCATTATAACTTTAAAATACACTGACAATCACCGAAAACAAAGGTGGTAGTGAGAAAGCCACATGTATCAATTGACAATAGCTTTTTCACAAGCTGAGGTATAAATACTAATATATAGAAACACGAAACACCTAACACATGGCACTAAAATAATGCAACAAACATTAATCTAGCAACATAAGATGTAAAAGATGTAAAACCCTAATGTAAAAATGATCAGACACTACGATACATTTTTATAGTGTATGTTTTCAGCTAACCTCTTGCAGGGAATTCATTCATACAACATCACCGGGTTGAGGAATTATAATTGGTAGGGAAGCAGGAAGAGGTTAATGCAGGCGTTTCTCATCCTGTGCTCCACTACTAAGGGTCATGGTCTCATGTGGGGGTTACTCCTACCCTCCTCCAGGCTGGAATGTCAACATCCCCTCCTGCAGAGAAAGTGAAAGATATAGAAAGGGACTGAAATGGGATGAATAAGAGTAGGGAATGTCAGCTCCTCACTGCTTTCCATTAAAGGGAGGAGAGATCGTCAGTCTTTGTCATGAGCAGGTGAAATCTGTCTACACTGGTTCGAGGATGCCACATTCACATGGTCTCAAATAAGATTGGAATCATCTCACAATATTAAGAGATAGTTCACTTTGAAATAGATTTTTGGTATGTTTTAGCTTACCTCAGAGGGCATCCAAGATGTAGGTGTCTTAGTTTCCGCAGTAGCTTCAATTTTAATTTTTTAGGTCAAACCGTTTGTCTATCAGTCATATAATGGAGGTCTATGGTCACCACCCAAAAAAGCATGCACTGAGTCCAAATTAAACATGATTTAATGACTCGTACATGCAAGTACACATTGATGGCCCAAGACACGAAACGAGCGGTTTGAGTGAGAATGTGCATGTGCATGCTCTTTGAGGTGGTGGCCATAGACCTCCATTATATGACTGATAGTCATGAATGGTTTGGCCTAAAAATATCAAAATTGAAAATACTGCGGAAAAAAAGACACCTACATCTTGGATGCCCTTGAAGTAAGCTAAAACACCAAACAATAAAATTTTGGGGTCGCTACATATTTAAAAAATATTCTTATACCAATTCTGCATTTATTTAATATAAATGCAAAGTTATGGTATGAAACTAGATGGCGCAGACTAATAGGTCCTTTAACTCACCTGTTCATAATCACATCATTATCAAATGGGGTGCAGCTTATTGGTTCCTGCCATATCAGTAGCCTATGAGCTCGCTGCTCAACCTTTAAATACTTGGGTAGCATTAGCAGTGCAGCACGCTTTCAGAATCCCGCCACCTTCCCCAGCAGCGGCACCTGTATAGAGCTGCTACGGGTAATTCATGTAAGCTATATTGTACAGCAACAGCGTGTGTTACAGTATTTGCTCACCCTCAAGTTGTTTCAAACATGTATGAATTTCTTTCTTCTGTTGTGGAAGATACACAACGGAAGATATTTTGAAGAATGTCAGTAACCAAACAGTTAACAAACCATTGACTTCCAAAGTCAGGGAAAAAACACCTGATTTATAATAACGTAAAATTTTGAGCAAAATGGGGTTGACTGAATTATATTTATTTATTTTTATTTCATTTTAACTGACTAGACTAATTTATTTCACAAGTAATTTATGTTTTTCCAACTTGCAGGAATCAGTAAAGCCAACTCCGAACTATAGTTTTTCATGAAGTTTCAAACCCCCTCCATGCAAAATGAGCCAGCATCAATATGGAGGGTGTCAACATTGTGAGCGTAGAAATGGATGTGATGGAGGCAAATGGAGTGCCTCTTAGCTGCTTATTTCGTATTCAGTGTGGATACGAATACCCCAAGCACATCACTCAGATGATACATTTTGTTGAGCACTACCTGTTTAAACTCTCCAGCAGCCAAAACTGTCTGTTCCAGTGCTCAAAATGAATAATCAATCATCATAATACTTTGATGAATAGTGCTAATGTAAATGTCTAAATATGAGGCGATTGATGTTATACTGAAATGCTGATCTGAATTTGAATCTGTTATTACAATTTTTATGAGGGATATTAATGTAAATTTATAGATTTGAAGTACTTGAGGTTCTGAAATACTGATCTGAATTTGAATCTATGGATTCACATTCTTTATGAGTGATATGAATTAGTACATTTGAAGTACTTATATCTGTATATTTCCATTGTGAGTTATATTAAGGGATAGTTTGGCCAAAAATGATATTAAACCATGCATTACTCACCCTCAAGCCGTTTAAAACTTTATAAAAGAAAATATCTGACTTCCGGCAACGATCGTCGCGACGGTTTCTACGCTACGTACGTTTCACGGGTGATAGAAGTTGACGTACGCAGATAGGAAGTCGCGTAGGAAACGCCGCGACGTCACGACTGTTCCTACGCTACGTACGCAGACTTCCATCACCCGTGAACGTATGTCGATCGTTGCCGGAAGTCAGATATTATTTTCATTTATAAAGTTTTAAATATGTATTTTTTTACGACAATACTGCACGGATTACCCTCAGAAGTCCTTCGTTTATCACCCTGGAGCCGGATGGATTACTCTTGTGAAGGATTTATGTACATTTTTGGGACTTGAAGGAGCTGGCCTTAGAGCTGAGTTTAGACATTTTCTAAAATAACTGAAAATGTGTTCGTCTGAAACAAGATTGACATATGCATCTCGAACGGCTTGAGGGTGAGTAATGCATGGTTTAAATATAATTTTTGGCCAAACTATCCCTTCCCTTTAATATAGATTTATATAGATTTGTGATGGGAATTTAGATGAATCTGTGATTTGCATTATTTATTATTAATGATAGATTCATCTAATTTTGCACATTTTATGGACTTGTTTTATTATAGTGAAACTATTTGCATTATTTATGAGATATTTTTTAAATGGTTTATGTTTTAATGTTGATTTGTGCATTTAAAGCTTTGAATACTTTAAATTACAGTAGCATTCATATAGTAATAGTGATTATTTTTGTTAATATAAATAAATTACTAGTTCTATGCACTTTGAGTGTGCCTTTTTTCAGTATTCATGGGTGATTTTTTTTATGTGAATTACATTTTACGGTCTTGATGTTTGTCAATAACATGAAATATTTAATACAGGATAAAATAGGACAAAACAAATTATAATGAACCCCTGAAAAGTTCCATGTAGAACTTTTTTCCTGGTTACAAAGAACCCTTAAAAAGGGTTCCGTATAGAACCTTATAGGGTTTCCAAATACTTAGCGCCTGATATATATATATATATATATATATATATGATATATATATATATATATATATATATATATATATATATATATATATATATATAACCTGTTATTCTTAGAGTGAATGCACACCAAGCATCAAACTGAGCAACAGAAAGGGAAAGAAAGGGGATTTAAGGGACTATGAACGTGGCATGGTTGGTGTCAGATGGGCTCATCTGAATATTTCAGAATATGCTGATTTTGATGTATGCTAATTTTGAACTGACATTATGCATAAAATTCAATGGGGATTTAAAAATAATAGTTTTTAGTAAATAAGAGATTGATCACGAAGCTGCTGTTTGAACAGAATTTCAGCGTGTTTCTCAACAACATGATAGCTTGAGATTGAGGACAAAAATGCCTTTGAATCCAGATGAGTGAGAGATTAACGATATGCTATGCCCAGGGTTGGGGAGTAACGGAATACATGTAACGGCGTTATGTAATCAGGATACAAAAATCCAGTAACTGTAATTCGTTACAGTTACATCAAAAGACGTAGTAATCAGATTATAGTTACTTTTTGAAAAAGGGGGGATACTTTCAGGATTAAAATGGTGTCTGTCATTTAAAACTAAGTAAATCTGTATTTTGGCATAATAACACTTGACTCGCGACCCTACTGTCTATGCTCGCGACACGAGTCACGTGTGCCACCCGCTGGTGACTGCGTAAAATAACAGCTCTCGACAACAATCTCCGTCCTCAGACACCGATTGAATCACTGCTGGTAGAAACGATGCTGCCCAGTGCCCACAGGTATAAATGCTTTCATTTCTTGGAAATTCCGCTGCTATTTTGTTTTGAAACAGGAAAATTCACACAACATGGTTTTACAGTGCAAACTGTGCCTTGTTGTTAGCTTATGTAGCGTTTATTCTGCTTTAAAATTCATGTATGATCGCAGTTGTAAGTTTTCTAGCGATGCTGGAATCTGTAGAAATTAAGAGAGTAGCTTTTTAGTACCTAAAATGTCCTTTCATAATCTCTTCGTTCTCAGTCTCACTTAAGGAGATGTTCACTGCTAACGTAAGGGAACTCCTACTGCCAACGGCCCAAGTTCAGTCAGGAAAATTTAGAAAGATCACGGCATTAGTCAACAGATTATTTCCTATTTTAAAATAAACTAATATGTAGATTGTGTAGAATTTTTAAATGTTGTGTTTTTATTATTTCCTTGTAGCCTACATAATACATAATAATCTGTAAAACCATACTGTAGCCACTAGATGTCTCTATAGCCATTTAAATAAATATATTTAAGGGATGTGTAATTCTTAATGAGTAAAAGTAATCTATCCTTGAAGTAATCCAAAAGTAATCAGTTACATTACTTTCATATTCTGGTACTTGGATTACGTTACTGAATACTTTTTTTATGAAGTAATTTGTAACTGTATCGGAATACATTTTTAAAGTAACCCTCCCATGCCTGGCTATGCCCAATTCCAATGGCATAGCAATGTGGGAAATTAAATCTACTACAAATGCAAGAGAAGGATAGAGAGGATAGAGAAACAAATCCAAAATATAAAACAGAGTAAAAGCTATTTTGACTGCGTCACAGAAAAAGAAAAATCACCAGCACTCTCTTCCTTGTTCCACATGCCCTGTCAACAAGAGGCAATTTAATTTGTCATATCCAATGTGTCCGCGTGCAGGCCAAACACATCATTGTTGTTATTATTTAATCACGTGGAGAGCTTGATGGGAAACTGAAGGAAAAAGATGTCAGGAAAGAGAAACCAGAGGGGCACCCGCAGCTCCTTCTCGCGTCCTCCTACAAAACCTGTCTCCGGAGGCAAAGGCTGAACTGCGGCTTAGAAGGTTATACTTGCTCTCCTTTTAAATCTGGATATATTTAGATAACAGTATTTTCACCTATCTGTCCCGAAACATAAGAGAAAGTGCTCAATATTTCTTAATACAGTAATTTATGGATGCATTGTTTTTGTTTTGTTTTTGGATTTTTGAATTACGTTTTTACGCCACATGCATGCCCGCTCCTGACATTAACATGATCCCTGAAGTCTCAAGTGACAGATTCAGCCTGCCTTGATTTGTGAGAAAAAGAAGAGTGAGAGACATAGGCTAGCCATACAAACATAAATGCCAGCACACATGACATCATGTTTCTAGGCATAACAAACAAAAGGGGATAGTTTGTAATCTCTGCTCAGCACACCCTCAAGATGCAGATAAGACAAGCTACTTTTGATTTAAAAACAATTTACACCATTTATTGTTTATTTTTTAAATGCAGGTAACATTCGACTTATAATAGCATTTTTGTTTGACTCAACTAAACAACTTAAAGGGACATAAGCGACTGGTTTTCCAATACAAACATTTTACAATGACACAATGAGGGAAATAATACTATTATTGTTTAGTGATGAAACGGTAACATCTTTACGAAATTGAATAAATACACATTTCACCATTTTATTAACTATGCAGACAGAAAGACAATAATTTGTTTTCAGGCACTGATTTCAAAGTGTGAATTCACAAATGATTTTACTCTCACCACAATCTATTGTAAGAATGTACACATATTTTGTTTTTTTCTAGAAAGAAAAACGGCCTTCCTAAACAGACCATAAGACAGTCGCAGCTCATAAAGAACGCAGCTGCCAGGATTCTGAGCAGGACCAGAAAATATGGACATATTACACCAGGCCTCAGGTCTTTACTTTGGCTCCCAGTTACATTTGGGATTGATTTTAAAGTATTATTACTATATAAATCATTCAACGGGTTCGGACCTTAATATACTGCAGATATGCTCTCTGAATATAAACCTAACAGATCACTCAGATCATTAGGATCACATCAGTTAGAAATACCAAGGATTCACTCTAAGCTTGGAGACTCTGCTTATAGCTATTACGCCAGTAGTCACATTCAAATCCAGACTCAAAACACTGGCTATGCATTTACTGAATGAGCACTGTGTCAATATTCATCAAACTGTTTTACTGTATTGTACTTTATTTTATTCTAAACTGTTTTAATTATTCTTACTTGTTTTTATTATTGTAATTTCTTCTGTAAAGCACTTTGAATTACCATTGTATATGAAATGTGATATATAAATAAACTTGCCTTGCCTATTTAGCATCTACAAGGCTGTGAGAGCTGAACAGAGGGACTGACTCGGGTGGAAGAGAACCACCGTAGACCATCTTCTCTTTCTACACCACAAAGGATCAGGTAAAAATAATGTAAACACTGTTGTAAATCAGAATCATCCTTGAAGTTGCAACCTCACTGAAAAACCTCTTCATACACACAGCCTCTGACTGACTTCAAGATCCTCTAAACTCTGACTTCATTAGTATTAGCAGGACATCCCATTGAATCACCGTGAGGTCTAGCTGTCAATCCTCTGTACTTTTTCCATTTCCTCAGAGAAATGCTTCTCTGAGAAAAGGAAAAATAATGGCTTCCATGAGAGGTGGAAGAATTAGACTTTGTAAAGTCCTTATCTTTGTTAAGCCCCAAGTGATCTCTGCTTATACGTTTTATTTTGCCTGCTCATTTACTCAATGATTTGGTCCCTTGATTGTTTTATTCAGCCAGTTTACAGTAATACAGATAAGCCAATAATTTGCATGTTATATGACTAAAAACTGAAGAATGGCAGACATTAAAATTCAATACTTTTTTTTGTCTTAATATATTACAATTTAACAAAAATAACATAAATGTATAGTTTTAAATGCTAAGTGATTTAAGGTAAGTGACAACATTATACACAATATGAAAAATGGATATAAATGGAAAGATTACATTGACAGTGTTATCAAATTATTAGTATTTCTAAAGATCAACAGAAAAAGTAATGTAAAAATAAGATTGCGTCCCTAAAATTGAGTGCAGCCTTTTTTAATTAAATAAACGACATGTAGCAACAAATCATTTTAAAATAATACAAATGTAAAATAAAATAGCATTTTAAAATTAATATTTAAAATGTATTGTTTAAGCTGTAAATGCAGATCTCAAAGCCAACTAAAGCACTAATTATAAATTCATTCTTTATTCACCACAAGTCTCAACTTTCTTAAGGAAAGAGGGCGGCAAGAACAGATTGACTTATGAATTTTTTTAACAGCTAATAAGAGCAAAAAAGATCAACCCTGCTCGCAGAACGAAGGCACAACTCAACATCTGACCAGACAAACTGAGCTGAATTTCAACGAGACAATAGCTCTGCCCTACTGTGAGACACAGACTTGTGTCTTTCTCTCTGCTTAATACATTCAGTGGCTCATTTTGTGTCACAAACAATTAACATGATCAATCCTAGCTGAACCTGCTTGATTTGCTTCACGACTTCTAATGCCAAATGGAGAAGTTCAAAATCTTCCCTTCAAAGCACACACAGATCTCTCGCATATATTAGACAAAGCAAAAGCACACAAAATCATTTACAAAAGCTCATCACAACATTGAAAGCAAAAGTGGACAGCAGTTATTTTAGTTACAACTTGACAATCTTATTCTTATGTGATTTTTCAAGATGTTAATGCATGTTCAGTCTTGCAATATAATGAATTAACTCTTCTTTTAAAATATATTACACACACATTTTGAAAAAAAAAAACAACTGCCAAAAGCATATATTTAAGACTATTTAGCTTGGTTAACAGGCAACATAAGGTTATTAAAGGGATAGTTAACTTTGAAATACATTTTTGGTATGTATTAGCTTACTGAGGGATGCTTAAGGGCATTCCAAGATGTAGGTGTCTTTGTTTCCACAGTATTTTCAATTTCAATATTTTTAGGTCAAACCGTTCTTGTCTGTCTGTCGTATAATGGAAGTTTATGGGGTCCACCTGAAAAGGGGATGCACAGAGAAGTCCATATTAAACATGATTTAAATGACTTGTACAGTACACATTGATGGCCTAAGACATGAAACGAGCGGTTTGTGTGAGAAAACGAACAGTATTTATATCGTTTTTACCTCTTGTAACCACAGCCACGTCCAAGTGATCTGAGGGCAAGGGCGCTTCTGTCTACGCAAACACCGAAAGCCCTGGAAGTGATTTCTCGAGCGTGTGCATCGCTCATTGTTTACACAGAAGTGAAATTTCAGAAGTGTTGACCTTCACTTTGACGACTCTAAACATATTCAGATATACAGGAAATTATGGAAGACAATATCGGGTATATCAACAGACAATGTGGATTTTTGCAACCGTGCAAGACATCACTTCCAGCGCTTGCGCAGACCGAAGTGCCCTTGGCTTCAGATCATTTGGACGTGGCTGTGGTTACAAGAGGTAAAAATTATATAAATACTGTTTGTTTCTCACACAAACCGTTCGTTTCTTGTCTTAGGCCATCAACGTGTATTTACATTTACGAGTCATTAAATCATGTTTAATTTGGACTTCTCTGTGCATGCTCTTTGAGGTGGACCCCATAGAGCTCCATTATATGACTGACAGACAAGAACGGTTTGACCTAAAAATATCAAAATTTAAAATACTGTGGAAACAAAGACACCTACATCTTGGATGCCCTTGAGGTAAGCTAAAACATATGCAAAAATTAATTTCAAAGTGAACTATCCCTTTAATAAGTCATATGCTTAACACATTGCTGTAGATGTACTTTCAGATATGTGATATGTGTAAATATATGAATCAAAGTTGAATTACTTTTTTAACTATTTGAATATACATAAATAATTATATGTACACCATTTTGTAATATAATAGTGTAATCTCATAAAAAAAAGTTTGATGTGAAAAAAACAACAAAAAAACGAATGATATTAGGCATAAAACCTATGATAAAAAAATGCACCTGAGGCCCCATGTCCTTCAGAAGGAGTTGAAGTTTATACCAAGGTCCCTGATCATTTCGATCTGACCTTAACTATAAGTGCGCAGATGTTGTTTTGTGAACCTGTCACATTGTAATGCAGGTTTTGCAAAAGAGTGTTTGTGAAAGATGGATCAGCGCCAACTCTATTAGACAACAAATCCCAAACACACGGCACAAGTAAGCAGCAGCACTATTTCTCTTTTCACAAAGAAAGAGAAACACAGAAAACCTAAGGGTAGAGCAGCGAAACAACTTGATGAATTTAAAAGGTCTGAAAAAGGGGAAAAGGTCATAAAAACGAAATTAAGCCTGTGCTGGAAAAAGACTTGTCATGCCCCCTTTAATGTAACTAATGCAAGTGTTGCCAATAATTCTTGTGATTAGAGTCTTATAGGACATTTCAAATCAGCCAAACCAGCAGCCCAGGCCTCCTGTGCTGGATGGAAATCAAAGCGCATCTTTCTTTCTGAATATCTGATGAAATATACCAGCTGGACTCATGAAGAGGTGTGTTTAAAGCACTGTACACAGACTCACCCTGTTTATGTGCGGACACGAATAATAACTTCGAGTGAAATTAAGCAGCCATGTAGAAAGGCCTTTGGAGGGATGTGAGGAATGCTGGAGGGTAGTGTGTGAATGCTTTCATACACAGCTGTTGTTCTCCCCTCTGTGTTCTCTTCTCTTGGGTAATTACTCTGATTATAGAGAGATAGAGCTGATGAGAGCAAATCCTCCTTGTGCTCACACACACAGATAAATATGGTCCAGAGGTGCCACAAAATCCCAACTGGCAGACAAACAAAATGTGCTTTTTTTGGGAGTGGGGGGATGTTATCACTCTTCTGTCATCATTTATTCACCCTCATGCCGTTCCAAAACTGTATGGCTTGCTTATTATCTGTGTATCATAAAAGATATTTACAAAAAATGTCCGTTCTTGTCCATACAATGGCAAAATGTTTTGGCCTTGTGACTTCAAAATATCTTATTTTGCATTTGTTAAAAAAAAAAAAAAAGGATTTGGATGACCAGAAGGTGAGTAAATAATTACCATATATATATATATATATATATATATATATATATATAAAGTTTTTTTGTTTGTTTGTTTCATTAGTTAACTACATTAGTTACATGAACTAATAATGAACTGCATTTCTTTATGTTAATTTCATCATTTACCAAAACATTATTAAAATCAAAATGAGTATTTGTTAACATTATAGTTAATGCACTGTGATGTAACATGAAGAAACAATGAACTGCTGTATTTTTATTAACATTAACAAGGATTAATACTGTAAAAAAATGTATTGTTCTTTGATAGTTCATGTTGGTTAATATATATATTAACTGATGTTAACAAATGAAAACTTATTGTAAAGTGTTGTTTTCTATTTTTAAATATTTTTAATTTATTTTTAGCTTTGGTGAGCAGCTGACTTCTTTCAAAAGCAAAAAGTTCCCAATAATCAAATTTTTTGACTAGTCATACAATGGGCCAAGCCCAAAATGGCTAAACAATAAGCTTTTGATTGTCTTATTGGTCAAGATCCGGAAATTTAAGAAAATGCCCTACTTAAAAGTCCAATGCTATCTCAGAAAAACATCAAAGATTTGGGGAACTTGTGTGAGAAGTGGTAAACCATAATGAAACACGAGTTGCATGGTGATGCTCCAGAACGGTATTCTTTGAAAATCTTTTGAGAAATATAATAATTGGTCCTCCACCACAGTGAAGCATGGAGGAAGAGGTGTCATTGTGTGGGGACTGGGAGTGATTTTAGCTGCTGGTATTGCGGAGCTACTTCACTGTGAAACGTCTTTTAATGCTTTGGAGTACAGGAGAATATTGCAGAATGGCTTGCTTCCCACAAATGAAATGTTGTTGTCTAAAGAGGAGTGATTATTTGTTATTTTTTAATAAGACAATGATCATGCCCAAATTGCAAGACCAAGAAGTGACCATCACGCTCATGTTTTGGCCAGTCCAGAATTGAATAGTGAATATTTGGTCTCAAATTAAACAAACTGGTGAAGACATTTTCAAGTGTTTGAAGCCATAAACATTGAGAGGGAACAACACTGACTCTTGTAAACAGCTTTCTGCACTGTTTACCCACAAAGCTCAAACATTTAAAGATAAAAAAGGGAAGGCTATTCCATAAATTACTTTTCTCTAGATTTTGTGCAATTGCTAATTTCCTGACCAGTGATTTAATGAAAATGATTAAGACTACTAAATTGTTGTTTGGCACACTTTAGAGTGATGGTATATGTGACAGTGCAAAAGCATCACTGATGGTTCTGAATTTTAAAATAAAATTTGTACATCAGGAACATAGTGTGGCTCATTTACTCCTGGAAGTAGCACCTGCCAAACAGTCAGGGCCATTCAGATCACAGTCATTACAGTGCAATATGGTATAAATTGCACAGAAATATTCGGAACATACTGCACTGTAACAAGCCTTCTGCCACTGTGTGAACAATGAAGCACAGCCCCACAATCATGCTTGCTCCTCCGTTTTGGAAAAACAGACACCGCTCCGCACAATCCCAGTCAAGAACAGCAGGTGTTCTTTCAACCCCCATCCTACATCCCTTGCGCAACTTTTAAAACCCCTCACCGCTTTTGTCCTATAATCCTGTGTACCTCAGTATCATATGACTGTATCCAGGGAAGTGCCTAAAGAGCTAATTTTACTTTGGCCTTGTCCAGTGTGAGGGAGATGTGTGTGTGTGGGCACGAATGCTTCTACAATAGAATAACTACAGAATTGGTACGTCACTAAGCCCCGCCTTACAAATGTTACGGACCAATCATACGTCAGCAACTGTAGTGTCTGCACAACAAACTTCAGATTTCTGTAAAACAGGTGTCATCATTTCCGGCTCAGGTCATTAGATGTTTTGCCCAGCCCGATCTCACGGGAATTCGTACGAATTTTTACGAGGTGGCTAATTCGTAACAATTCATATGACCTCACTCGATCGAATTTAGTACGATTTTACAAAATCGTACATATTTTCACGAATTGGCCAATTCGTATGAATTTGGTACTAATGACCTAGCCCTTACCCCGCCCCTTGGTCGTGAGATAGGGTAGGTTGTACTCAAGATGCCTCAAAAGAAGCTACCAAACATGAGCATAAACGATGTCCATCACATATGCAGATTGATATCTAGAGGATTTTTTTAGTTTTCTAAAATAACATCTCATTATTAAAACTTAATAATACTTTAACAATAAAAATAATTAGCTAGGTTGTATAACTTTCTAGATATGGCTATCAGTTCGTACTGCTGTAACATGTCTTTTATCCTACAGGCAAATGCGATGAGCTGTTTCCTGTTTTTTCATGTGTTTCGACACATGGTTTGACATAAAAGGTGCGTTCGGACCCTTTTCCGATTGGTTACATCCAGCCGCAGCCTAGCAACCGATTGGCCGAGGAACTGAAAATGGAGACATTAAAAATCAGACACTTTCAGCTTCCCGTAGCTGATGCTTGCGTGGTGTTTGCATCACAGCTGATGTGAAATAAATGCAATATTTGTCAAATACCCAGCGGTTTCAGAGACATTTTCATTCAGAAATGTATGTGCTGCTAATACAGCGTCTGTTTGTACAAGAAATAAAATTCAACATAACAACCTATACTAACTAAATACCAATGCGTGGGGTCTACATTTATATCAGTTTTAATTTGATAAACATTACACAATATAACATCGCCACTACTGAATACAATTTTACTGTTATAAAAACAGAGATCTGTGAGCATTAGTGGAACGGAAGGCGTCAGAATAAACATGAAACACATGCTCATTGTGTCTTCCGAGCTTGTGCAACAGCGAAGTGCTGGCTTCTGTCGTCTGCTCTGCTCTCAAAACGCTCTTGCGGTACTTTAATGCCATACATCACAGTGCATGTGACGTTGCCGCTGTCTCAAGTCGGACAACATCTTCTAACCAGCATGCACTGCTTCAAGTCAATCACCGATCAGTCTAGGCAGCGCTGCATGAAGTCGAACAAGCCTAAAGGCCAATTTATACTTCTGTTTAGGGTGCGCACAGTAGGTAAGGTGTAGCATATGCACAGACACGTACCATACTGCGTACCCTTTGCCGTAGCCTGACGCGCACCTCCTCAAAATGCAAACTACACATGGCGAAGACGCGGACCGCAAGATCTGATTGGTCGGCTTGGTAGCATCACATTTCCTCCTACGCATTTCCGCACGTACCATCTCCTCCGACGTCTTCTCTCGTTTCTGCCTTTCAGTTTTAGTAATTTCACTAAAATGAACTGTTTTTCCACCTCAATAAGCACCAACTCCAATATGATCCGCTCTCTTTCAGTCGCCATTGCTTGTAGTAACCTAGCCGCGAGGAATCAAAACACAGTGGAACATTAAAACCCTCCGCCGCCAACTAGCGTTTCGGAGCAGTACTGCAGAGCAACCAAGACCTGAACGCAGAAGTATAAATGCTCATGATGGCGTTGCCTACGTGCGTGAGCCTACACTCGTACACTGACGGCGTACCCTCGACACAGAAGTATAAATTGGCTTTAAGACTATGCAATGCATAGAGGTGCAACTCGAAAGGGACAACTCAAAATAACAACAAACCTTGGAGGCGCAGGTCAGTGATCCCTAGCTCCATTTCTCAAACTCCTGGTCTGACTGGGAGATCTTATCCATCTCACATATACTGCAGCAGGTGAATAAGAGTATGTGATAAAAGAAGTATATGTCTGAATTCATAATAGGCTACTCATAAATGATTATGCAAAAAGTACCTGAAATGGCAGTAATAATTAATATTATTACTGTTTTCATTAATTCTTTATAAATTAGGCATTTTGCTTTCAGCTGACTGAGAAGCTTTTGCCTCGATTCTTTCTTGCAGTCTCTGCAGTTTATCACTACGTATTAATTTTTTTTTATTTCATTTTATGATCATATTTCACTGATAATCACACAGCTCATGTCCAAATGATTTTCCAATTCCTATTTCATTTTTCTGCATTTTTCTACAACAGCAAGTTTCCAAGGTGGCAACAGTAACCATGGGGCAGAGCTTAGAGAAGGGTCAATTACGAAAAGAACACAAAAAAGGAAAAAGATATTAAAATAAGCAAACGGGGTAAGAGAATAATAAAAAAAGAGACAAAAACAAGTATAAAAATTCTCTGCACATTTCCCCCCAGATCTATTCTTCAGAGCAGCACAAAATCAAAGCTTTCACCGCATGCATTTGTGTTTCCAGGCACACCTTGAAAAGTCATCTAATTTCCCTGTGGAGGTGTTTACATTGACAACTGATATGGTTCATGTTTATTTCACAGGCTGGATCATTGCTCTAACTGACCACGAAGCTACCGTGACATTTTCAGTAATGTAATATCTGCCCTTTGGTTGTTATTTTTTGGTGTCTTTTTTTTCAGCCAGTTGCGAAGGCAGAATTTGCTTGCAGTGAAAATATGATGTGAGGTTTCAAATTATCTCTTCAATCATTTGAGCAAGGTAGGCCATCTTGGGCGATTAAGAGGTGTATCTGGATTTTTTGGCTGTAAGTGGCCATATTCAGTATATACAGTATAATGACCCATTGTTCCACTGCATTACA
Source organism: Hybognathus amarus (assembly GCA_030378365.1). NCBI lineage: Eukaryota > Metazoa > Chordata > Actinopteri > Cypriniformes > Leuciscidae > Hybognathus > Hybognathus amarus. The sequence goes on from JAQIUQ010004166.1 coordinate 147,431, forward strand.
TATCCATTAATGTAAACTTTTAAAATGTCTTCAGTGATTGCAGGATCATTAAATCAGGCTCTCATTTAAGCCAGCACAATGCAACATGTCAATTACACAACTTTGGTAAGAAAGCATTACCCCAAAAAAATCAATGTAAATGTTCCTCTAATCACAATCAAACCTCATGAATAGAATGAATGAATCATTTGAAATGAAAAACACTTGCTGTTTGTGTTCAACCAGCTAAAACACATCTGCACACACTCGAGGTAATCCTCAAGATTTACACTGGATGGGGGAGGGGGTTACATCGATTACGTCTCCGCAAAAGATGGTGACATTCGTCCTGCTTGACTCTTGTGTTTCTTTGCTCTTATTCCTGTAGGTTATTACTGGAGTAAAAGCTGGAGGTCTCCGACACGGTCTTGGAAATACTGCGAGAAGACGAGCCATTGGAGGTGAACTCCCTGGAAGGGCTGTGAATTGCCGGCCTCCCAGAAGCCGCTCTGATGCTCCCAAAGGTAACCTTGTGGCCATCTTCACTCGGCTGCGTCACGCAGGACACTGTGCTCTCCATTCGACTGGCCCTGTACAAACTGGTCTGGGTTTGAAGGTGCCGGGTGGACTCTGAGCTCCAGACCCTCGGAAGATCCCTCAGGGACACATGGACAGCAGCGAAATGCTTGCTTAAATCCGGCACGGACCCTGAGGATGCGTGCAAAAATGTAGGAGAAGAATAGACAGATGTGATAATGAGTTTAAATGAGAAAATTGACTAGAGGATATTATTACTTTGACTTTCAAAGGCATGTGTAATGGATTTTTAGCATCTGAGTGAGGCGGTAAAACCGGATACATTACAGAATAATACATCACAGCATCGGGCTGTATTTTACGGCTCAAAGATGGATCATTTCGAACAATAATGATGTTATAGCAAACATTACAGCGACTCTGGAAAGAGCTAGATGTGACTGTGTGTGTGCGTCAATTACTGTGTTTTTACTCCAGGTGAAATTACCTGTCATTGAGGCAGCAGTAGATAATGGGATTGTACATAGTGGAGCTCATTGCCAGCCACATGATAGTCAGATAGACCTGCTGAATGAAGGGATGCTCAAACAGGTGTGGGTAGAACTGGTAAATCAGGAAATAGACATGATAGGGGAGCCAGCAAACAGCGAACGTACATACCACCACAATCATCATCTTCACCACCTGAAGGTTAGGCAAGAAGAGAACATTTCAATATTGGTCTATAAATACTGTGTCTGTCCTTCAAGATGATTTCCTGAGATTTGCATGCTGCCCACATTGTACGGAAACTGCCAGAATGCTGTCAGACATAATTTTCTCGACATTAGATTTCAGGTGGTCCAATAGCCCAAAGCTAAAAATATGCATTGTGTAGTAGCCAAATTTCTAAAACAGCTTAAATTAACATCAATTATATTTTAATGGTGATTTTTCTCTGTTTAACATGTTTTCTCCAGCTTACTGTAATGTGAAGTGACAATGGGGCATATGCAGGTTGATTTCCCCCAAAAAGTGTAATCATTTGTGGCAACCTAACAGACACATTGGGTCGAATAATGCCATGAGTTTAGGTGGAACTACTTGTTGAGGATGATGAGGAAAGTATTTGTGAAACCTAAGAATTTTTGCAATTCCATTTGGTGCTAAAATCACACACTACTGTTTTAAAGGTACACTCAGTAATTTTTGTTCATTAAAGAGTAACTAAACCCTAAACCATTTTTTTTAGTTAATGATCTGTAAGAATGGATCTTTATTAATACCAGTCATTGATTCGAGTAACTTTTTTGACAAATGTGTATAAAGTGTTTTATTTCTACAATATATGGTGTAAAAACCATAGACTGTAAAAATATGGACAAGGGTCTGTGACGTCACCCATAGACTCTCTGAAGAAAGGGTTTGAGGCTGTTTATGGGGGGTATGGGCGGCGCCGTACTGGAAAATCTTGGGAAATACAAAATACAAAAGTTTCAGAAAGGATACAGAGGTGGTATGATGCGTTGTGTCAGATCATGGCCGAGACGTTAAATTCACTCGGCGCAGCCCGTTCTCAGCTGTCAATCAAAGTTGACCACCCTTATTTGTCATACATTTTATATCTAAATATGATCTAAACTAACAAGTTAGAAAAAAATTCACCCCCTCACAGTTGTCAGGCACAGCGGAACATATTGAAGATTACAATAAAAGTCCATGGGACCAAACTGTAAACATATGAATTTATGCTGTGAAAACTGAGATTTTAACATGACGTCTATGGACATTTGCTCTCTTTTGGGACCGCCCTCTAGCGGATTTGAGATGTATTGCAGTTTATCGCACTTCCGGGTAGGCTTCAGCTTTCAGACTAGAATGTTGCCGCTTGGTATAAACGTCTTAGTGCTGCCCTCTTCAGGTTGAACGGTGGTTATTGCAGTTGAATTTTCCTATTGGATGTTCCACACTTCGTGACGTATGCAGGTTTCAGTTTACCACACTCTTGTTACGAGCGGCAGTATAAAAACCAGCTTGTTTCGTCAACACCATTGTAGCGAGTCAGTTGGAATTGCAAGTATTGAAAAACAATCAGGATAGAGTGTTTTAGCATCTATTTCATCCCCTCTATCTCCGCTGGGGTCAGCCCACTTTTTCAGCATTTTTCAAATATTGCCAGTGGGTGGAGTCAGGCTCTGACCAGGGGTTTAGTTACCCTTTAAAAACAATTGCAAATTATATGAAATGAATACTTCTTTTGAAAACTGTTTAAAATGAGGTAAACTCACATAAAAAGAATACAGTCATATCAGTAGCCTAAAAGTTTTATTTTACATGCAGTGAGTTGCATCATGATGGTTCGCATTTTCAGTAGCCATATCACCCTGTAGCCCAAGACTAGTTGCCCACTGAAGCTAAGCAGGGCTGAGCCTGGTTAGTATCTGGATGGGAGACCTCCTGAGAAAACCAGTTTGCTGCTGGAAGAGGTGTTAGTGAAGCCAGCAGGGTGCACTCACCCTGAGGTCTGTGTGGGTCCTAATGCCCCAGTATAGGGACGGGGACACTATAAATGTCAAAAGAGCACCGCCCTTCAGATTAGACGTCAAACCGAGGTCCAGACTCTCTGTGGTCATTAAAAATCCCAGGATGTCTTTCGAAAGAGTAGAGGTGTAACCCGACATCCCTGCCAAATTTGCCCAGTGACGTCTGTCCATCATGGCGTCCTAATCTTCCCATATATATACACACTGATTGGCTTCAACAATCTTTATTCTCTCCACCTGTAAGCTGGTGTGTGCTGGGCGTTCTGGCACACTATGGCTATCATCCAGGTGGATGCTGCACATTGGTGGTAGTTGAGGAGATTTCCCCTTCCATGTGTAGTGCTTTGAGTGCTTAGAAAAGCGCTATATAAATGTAATTAATTATTATTCATGGTATTATTAATATCTCCAAAACTGCTTCATTTAAATAATGTTTTTTAAAGCTGGAGTAAAATCTGACAGCAATGGTATTTAAAAATAAAATGTGGCTTCTTTAACTCTAATTACACATACAGGCTGGTTTGGCTAATGTCAATGCACATTCACGAGTGAAAAGGCAACTGACTTTTTTAACTGTAAGGCAGGACTACAGCGTTATTTTTTTCCCCATTCATTTTTATACAAGTTGATCTCTCATCACCTTAAAATGTCTCCGGAAACATGCATTTCTACAATGGCATAAGTAACCACTTTTGTGTGATGCTGCATCCTTGTTGTTTCGGCATACCTCCAAAATGTCACCCATATTGGCCAAAGAATTACTGAGTGCACCTTAAAATAACATATTTTTCAGCAAATGCATTTTATTTTTTTTAGTTGATTTGTCACTGTTGTTCTACCACAGAAAAGCTGCCTTTCAATTGTCTGCAGTCAATTTGCTGCACCTGTCTGGACATGGTCTGTGAAAGGTAGGTCAAATCCTTACTCCTGTTCTACAACACTGGAGATTCATGATGCATCTACAGCTTGAAGAGGGCCTGAAATCAGCATGAAACCCACCATGACACACACTGCCAGAAGCCAGAGTATGTAGTAGCAAATCACTGCAGTCACCAGTGGACTGTCACAGACTCTTTGATGTTTATGAATGCTCAAACCTAAAACAGGGACATTCAGGCGCTCCGAGGTAGTCACATTGTGTCATCGTACTGTGTGTACCAGCAATATGTGCAGGGAAAATAGATTAAGATATTTTGTGTAAGGAAGACGAGGAAAATGTTAAAGCAAAACAATAGCAATAGAATGTAAAGTAGATTGTGGAGAGAAAACGGTATATCTTCACTTCACATGTGGTGAATGGGGCACACACACACACACACACACAGAATACAGATGAAAGAAGCAGACGGACCTTCTTCCTATGAGTTTCATAGTGATTATTTCATGTAGCCATGTCTGACCCCCTTTGAGTGTGAACTCTGTCAGCTCTGTTAACTCTGCGTTCAGTGTCTGACCCGGACTGTGTGTGTCACCATAGGCTTAAAGGATGATGGAAAAAGGAGGAACAAGAGGATGATGTAATGAAGACCTTGCGTTTGGCATTCAGCTGCTCTTGGTAACGGTCAGACGAATCTCCTGGGATCTCACTGGCCCACAGAGTCAAACCCACCACCCAGGTAAGCGCAGCCCATCACCAGGAGAGGGAGGAAGTAAATCAGCACTGCTACACACACAAAGTACCTTCAAAAAGAGATAGATAGATAGATAGATAGATAGATAGATAGATAGATAGATAGATAGATAGATGATAGATAGATCGATAGATAGATAGATAGATAAATAGATATATGATAGATAGATAGATATATAGATAGATAGATAGATAGATAGATAGATAGATAGAATTTATATTAATATAAGTCAAACATTTCTAGATGTATAATAAATATTTTTGTATGCAATTTCAGCATTCTTATTCATTACCTGCCTAAAATCTTGTTTAACCAACACTAGGGGTTTGTGTTGCCCTCTGTGCATATACAGTATATTACTTTTTGTATGTGTGTGCCTATAATGGACTCTGTTTTTGGATCCACTTTTACATTATAGTTTTTTGTACCATTTTAATATGCAAATTGTTATCTATTTTATTTATTTGTTTTTATTTTTTATCTCCCATTTTTTATATTCTTTAATGTTTCTTTGCAAATTAAAAGTGCAGAACCAAGACGAAGAGTAAAATGAGGGAACACATTGTAAAACAAGGTCGCACATAAGTAAGTCTATTTCTTTATTTTATATATTTATTTATTTTTTTATTATGTGCGGGGCACTGTAAAATGATTTATTTCAAATAAAATAAAAAAATAAATGACTCAATCAGCAGGTGCAAGTCAGTCTCAGTGAAGTATTAATGTAGATGGTAATGTATAATGTCAATGATTTTCTCAAAACATTTTTGCTTTGCCAAATCTCTGTCACACTTGAGTCATTTTGCCTGTCTGGAAAATCAAGGCACATTTCATTCCTTACCCCTAATACACTGGGTCTGGCAAAAAGCCAAGATCATGAATCAAATTAATCAAACAGACATATATCAGACATATAAAGTCAAAGATGAATATATTACTCCATATTAATCTCTCAACAGCAATTACAAAGTGAAATAGACTGCTTAATGTGTATATCATTATATAAACCAGTAAGTGAAACACACCAATCAAATTGCATCATATTTTCCATCGGTTTACAGTCTTACTGTATTAAAATGTACCACGTGTTAAAAATCACTCGCAAAACCATGGCCAAATGACAATACAGTGTTTCCTTTCTTAATGTTTCCACATCCACAGATGAAAAATCCCTTTTCTGAATGAATTGGAGTTAATGAAAGTATGTATGTGGTGTCAGAGGGAGTGTTAGAATAAGGCAGGTTGTGGTGTCACTATTTTGGCTCATGAATATTAATAACATGTAATGTGATATCAAGGGATGGTTTATCCTAAAATCATTTTCTCACCCTCATACCATTCCAAACCTGTTTGTCTTTTTATCTTCTGCAGAATGCAAGCAGAAAATTGCTGGAGTCCAACAACACTGCACCTCATCGACTTTCATTTGTATGTATGTATAAGAGCCAGACTGAGAGATACTCATATAAGAATGCCACCTGCCAATCTGAAGACAACGCAAAGTCTCTGTAATATTGAAAAATATTTGAAAAAACAAGGCCATGATTAATTATACTACTATTGTTTCACATTCCTTAGTGACACAGGTGGAATGCTGTCATCAGGAGAATTGTACTTGGCCCCATTCACCCGCCCCGTCCTCTAACTAACAGCTTCTCCATGGCTGAAGCAAAAGAACACAGCACAATAAGGTACAGCACAAAGGAATTTTGATGAGTAAAGCAAGGCTTTCCAGGCACCCCACATTGACCAAGGATGAAGTCTCGTTCATAATTTCCCTAGCAGTTGAGAGCAATCAGGAAAACATGAGTAGCCTAAAAAAGAAGGCGAGAGACTGAAAAAGAATAAAAGGGTGATCGAGAGAGGGTGTGAGACTTGACGTTTTTCAACGAAAAAAGGGAAGACTTTTCATTTACACGACAAAGGCATTTTGGGTGCCTGCAAACACAAACTTTTAAAAACGGGTTTTTTGAATATGTGAAAACGATGACGTCATGCATATTACGTATTCAATAGTATTTTCATCGCCATCGAATGGCCTGGCAGTAGAATACAGTGGTTTTAGTCGCTTGCGAGGATCCGTGTGAATGGCATTCGGTTTGACAATAGTGTCGTCTGTACGCGGAAAACTCAAAGGAAAAACTTCCCAGTTTTAAAACAAATTCATAACACTTTACAATATGGGTGCACTAATATGCATTAATTCATCCATAACTTATGCACAGATAATCATGAGTTAAGGTATAACTCATGAAGAACTAAACCATTAATTAATGATTACTGCATAAGCAACTAATAAAGAGTCTGTATGATTAATAGATTAAGTAATACACGAATTGCTATTAATTCAGTGTGTCATTGTGTATTAATTCCTTAAAAACATATTTTATGAACTAATAGTGTAAATTAATGTGTTAATTACCACAATTAGTCAAAGCTATGCACTTCTACTTCCAGTTGTCTGTTTTAATTAATCATTAGCTAATGATTTGCAAAGGTATCATTATGTTATGACTTTACTTGTTGGGTCACATCATTGTTAACTAGTCATTTAGTAATTGTAGTAATTTGCACATGAATTTGCAGTAACAATGAAGTAATTAATCATGTATTAATGCATATTAGTGTACCTGTCATACTATCTGGATGTTGAAATACAAGGCTTTGGCTCATTTTGGTAATTAACATATTAATTAACACTATTAGTTAAAAAATAGGTTATTATGGAATTAATCTACAATACATATTTAATTAATAACAATTCATGTATGAACTAATACATTAACCTTACATACTCTTAATTAGTTCCTAATGTGGTGATCATTAATGAATAGCTTAAATAATCATTAGTTACACATTAATTCAGTATTATCTGTGCATTAGTTAAGCATGAATTAATGCTTATTAGTGCACCCGTATTGTAAAGTGTAACCAACATATTGTTGTCGTGTATACGTAACCTGTCTGAGATAGTGATAGACAGAGAGATAAGCATCTGCTAATAATCAGTTAATAGAGGGAATGCATTGCCGTCACTTTCCCGCCGGAACAACCCCCCTCAGACTGACTGAGTGGCAAAAGATCCACGTGACTGGGTTTAACAGGGGAAACTGCGACTAAAACAAACAATTTGATCAATTTAAACTAAATGTTGGACTCAATATAGTGTTCCTAACAACTCACTAAAGATCCAGTGATCCATGGATATTGACATGCAGCCAGGAATCGTGTTGCCTGACATTTACGTTTGCCTAATTTCGACACTGGGGAAATAAAAGCAATATGGACCTAAACATAAAGCAAATTTGCCTGTGAACGCTTATATAAATACAATATAGGTCTAAATCCGGGTAATCACTTATATCAGTTTTATATAAAGCCTATTTATACAGTATATATCATCATATCGTCCAGCCCTAAAACGTTATAGTTTTTTTTTTTTTTTTTGGTCAGTGTTTATTAAAAAACATCCAATAATGCAGAATATGCAATGACAAATATTTAATGAGTTATGAGTATTTAAGCTCTTGCGAGAAAAGGGGGAAATTTAGCTCTCCTCGGTCTGGATTCTGACAGGGTGTGCTCTGTGCAGCACTGATTTCAGCAAATTGCCATGAAACTCACATTTTACAGAAGAATTCACATTTAATGAGTATTTTGATGAGTTATTAATATATATAACAATACAAAATACTGTATATGGGTATGGTTTTACACCTAAATTCAGCATATTGACACAAATGAACTCTTTTAACAATACAGATTGAATCTTTTCAATCAGTTTATTAATATTAAAAGCTATATCCAAGCAAATGTAACATTTGCTTTGTAAAACGTCTATCTCTATAGAACGTCTACAGGGTCATACAACTCAAGCACATCTGCAGAGAACATCAATTTAGTACATAGTTGAATTGTACAAAGTTTTGGCTCATAATTTTCAATTACGTAATGCGGCTGCTGGATGGTTTAAGATAGAAAAGTGATCTAATTAATATTAATGAGCTACGGTTGTGCCAAATAATGACAGCACAACCGGCCCATCTTGCCCCATCCGAGTCACAACACTCATTCTGATGCCACGTATTCAGACTAGCAAGGTCAAATTCCAGAGAGAAAGTGATTTTTCATCTGTGGCTGTGGAAATTTCATCAACAAAATTGAGCAGTTCCTGTATGAAATATCATAGTTGAGTGGTGAATTGTGGTCTTAAGTTATTGAGTAAATTAGAATGCCATATGTCAGAATAACTAGACAAATCACAGTCCGAGGTAATGAAGAGATGCAGCAATATGCCATCTAGACTGATTCCTTTCAACGTCCTTCTTTTTTTACTTGCGCTATTACAAAGTGTCTGACAGAACTGTGTTGGAGAAAAAGGCTGCCGGTTAGAAGCGATGTCTCGCACAGCATCACACTCCCAAATTAGTTTCCACCTTTTAGAGTGTCTGTTTATTACCATGAGAGAACAGTGTGAGGGACTTTCATGCAGCAGTAGCTCACTAATGATGTAAAATACAAGTTCCAGCACCAAATTTAGGGAAATGGATCATAAAGAGCATCACAATATGTCTGTGGTTATGGACCATGATAAAATAACACAGTCTCATCCCAAGAAGTCATATAACTGACGTCTTGGGACGTCTTTTGACCATACGTCAATATCCGCCTTTATATATATACAATATGCCCTTAAACGTCGGTTTACCGTTTACCTTTAACGTCAGTTAGGTGACGGGGTAGGTTTAGGGGTAGGTTTAGGTCTGGGGTAGAGTTAGGATCCGATGAGAAGGCGGATATTGACGTATGGTCAAAAGACGTCCCAAGACGTCAGTTCTATGACTTGGGTAGAATGCTTTTAGGTAAAAATACAATCTATGTGGCTTTTGTTATCCAAGAAACAGCCTCAGCTAATAGCACATATTTGCAGTGGAGGGAGAAATTGGCAGTTATTTAATTTAAATCAAGCCCAGGATTTGGTAAAAGTTTGCAATGTGACTACCAGATGGAAACCTAATTATATCTCACCTCTGCATGTCTTCTAACATCTCCACTAAAACTCCACTGATCTCTCAGCACGAGGGGAACATTTGTGAAAACAATCTTTGAAAAAGTTCTTTCAGGATTTAGTCATGTCGGTCAAAAATCAGAAAAACAGGAAGGGAGAGAGACTGGAACATCTGATATGGTTTGCATGTGTCGGATGGAGTGATTATACCTTATTTAGCATCGTTTTACATCATATCGCTACCACCAAATGCTTGACCAATTATGGAATTTCCCAAATTAGTAAAAAATGTGGCCAATGGTGTAGATGGGGTGGTGATTTTTTTATTTTATTTTTGCCATGCAGAGTCTAAAGAAATATGTATTCTTTGAAATAACTTTATTTTTGTTATGAAATTGTTGAATTGAGCTATTTTAATACATTTAATGATATTTTACATTTAATGATATTTTTATTTCAAGAAGTTAATAAAAATACTTAAACAATAAATTAACATAATAAAATTGGCTAATAAGAGTATTTTGAGAGTAATGTTATTTTTAAAACATTTATTATGGTGTAATTTGTGTTCTAGACAATGGTTTTATGCATTTTATTAATGTTTGTAGGGAAAAAAAACAAACGCTAAAGAAAATGTAACATAATTTATACTTTTAATACAATAACAACTTTTAAAATGTTACAAAAAGTCGATTAAAAATAAATGCTGTTCTTTTGAACTTTCTATTCATTAAAGAATAAGAATCCTGAAAAAAATATCCTGGTTTCCATAAAAATAGGCTACTACTGATATTAATAATAGTAATGAATGTTTCTTGAGCAGCAAATGTGCATATTATAATGATTTCTGAAGGATCATGTAAAACTGAAGACTGAAGTAATGGCTGAATCAGCATAAGATACTATGTTTACTTCATTTTTTTAAATACTTAATTTTTAAAAATCTTTTTTTATCCTTTCAAACATGTGTAATTAATTCTTTTTTGCACATTTGCCCCCTTGTGAATCTCTCCTTGAATGTGACTTTTTTCAGCTATATGAGTTGTTCTGTCTTCAGACGTCTCATTAATATTTCATATTAGTTGATATTTGTACATTAAAACATGGCTAACTGCACTGTGAGTTCTTCTGTAAAATGTGAGTTTCATGGCAATTTGCTGAAATCAGTGCTGCACAGAGCACACCCTGTCAGAATCCAGACCGAGGAGAGCTAAACTTCCCCCTTTTCTCGCAAGAGCTGAGAAGGAGAAAGAGAGAGAGAGCAGAGGGAGAGAGAGATGAAGCCTGTGCCAAGCAAGCCTGTGGGTCGCCCCAAAAGGACATCTAACTTCCAGGCTAAGCAAACTGTAACTGGCAACATGCTGTTAGTGAGCTGTCAATTGAGGTGAGTATGGTGGAGAATGTGTTATCTGTGATCCGCTATCAAACAGAGCCAGATAACACGATGAAAGGCTGCAGAGGTAACATCACACATCTCTGCATTTTATCAAATTCACACTGAATTTAATCTTTAAAAAAAACAATATAAATAATGTGATATCTAGCTACCTTATCTGGACTATGTAAGTAGGTATTCGTAAAACTGCCTCTGTGTAAGTGTGCTTTTGCCATATTAAGTCTGGCTGTTTATCTATTCGTTTCGGATGAATAGGGTAATGGGGGATTAGATGAGGCAGTATAATGCTGGCCCACCTCAAAGTCTCCTGTTAGAGTATGCGATTGGATCTCTTTAAAATCCTGGTTGTTTCTCCAAGACAGCAGTGAGATCAAACTGAAGACTTTTGCTTAAAAGTATGATTATTCTGTCTGCAAATTCACTTTCAGACAAAAAGTGAAAAAAGTGTCTTTCTTCTAGGGAACATATTCTGAAAATGGTTTCAGTATGTTTGCACACTGAAAGTAGGGCTGCAGATTTGCAATGTTTCTGATAAAAATAGTGATTTAAATTACAGTTTAATGCGATGCTCCAGGTTTGCTGTGCTTATTTGTAGGGTTGCACAATTTGGCCAAAATAATTCTGATGGACATGACTTTTAACAAAGAAAAAAATATATGATTATTAATATTATTACCAAACAGAACTATCATTATTGTCATATTTCACTGTGAAATAAAAAACGAGTATTTAAATGAATAATAATCATTTAAAACTACAATAGTGATATTTCTGGTTGTATTAATATCTTCATTTAAACCTTTCAAGCTTTTTATTTTTTTGACAGAAAATCACTAAAGCTTCTCTTTTTTGACAGCCGATTTAAAAGTGCTTCTCATTACAAGTTTGAGAAGATGGTTGATGCATGTTGTGTTTCCAGATGCACGCTAGCGATCTAAAGTTGGAAGCGACTCAAACTCAAAGCAGATTTAGAGATTAGTTTGTGTAGAGCAGCGTTTAGTGCAAATCGAGATGCTCATCTAAATGAACACAGTGCCATGCTTCACTCTGAAACACGCAACACATATTAATGCAATCGCACCAAGCCATATCATGATTCCAATTTTTTGATCAATCGTGCAGTCCTCGATCTAATGTTGTTTGAAGCCCAATTTTCTTCAATATATATATATATTTTTTGTGCTCTGTAGATGAAAAGTCATACAGGTGTGGAAAGACATGGGGGTTAGTAAAAGATGACAGAATTTTTGGGGTAGACAATCCGTTTAAAGGGTTAGTTCACCCAAAAATGAAAATTAAGTCATTTATTACCCCCATGCTGTACCAACCCAGTAAGACCTTCGTTCATCTTCGGAACACAAATGAAGATATTTTTGATTAAATTTGAGAGGTGGATCACTGCTACATAGTCTCCTAAGGGAATGAAAGTTGACGGCCCAGAAAGTCAATGAAGAAAATGTTTAAATATTCCATGTGACAACAGTGGCTCAACTATACGTTTATCAAGTGACGAGAATACTTTTTGTGCGAAAAACAAACAAAAATAACGACTTTATTCGACTATTCCTTTTCTTCCTTGTAGGCCTGAAACGAGAGTTCAAGAGATTTCCACGACACATGCGCGAGAACTGCGTTCTTCTTCAACTACTTCAGGGCTACGTTTCCCAAAAGCGTCGTAAGTCTAAGTTGATCGTAAAAACGATTCAATACGAATGATCTTAATATTATGTTCTGTTTCCCAAAAGCATCATAACTTAAGTAACACTTGAAAATCTTCGTAGAACTTACGAGTGCTCTGGAGTAATCGTACATCCCCAAGTGCATCATAAGAAGACAGAGTTATGAGGTCACCTGCAGGACAACCGGCAGATTACACTTTTATCTAGCAAGGTAAGTAGCATATAATATATAGGTTTTGATTGTACACTTTGTTGTACTCGTGTTTTGTTTAAATGAATAAATTAAATAGCCTAGTTAAAAAGAGAAGAATAAAATAGAAATACACACCAAATTAAACGAATTAACAAAAAAAATCATAAAATAAGTAATAAATATGCTTTAAAGACCAGGCAAAATAGGGATGAATTTAAAAACAATCTGTCAATGACTTGCTGACGTGCACGAAAACCATGTATTGGGTAGGCTATTTCTCGCGGACCTCCTACCCTGATCTTTGAACACGGTTACAGTTAGTTTGCAATGTGACATGTCCTTCCAGATGTTTTGTTTGTCCTTATTTGTATGGTGTCCTTTAAATCTGTTAAAAATAAAATCATTGTTTCCCTCTATCTCCTCTGAAAGGACATGGATTTGATCTTTTTGAAAGGTAGATCTCTAGTTATTTTTTAACCCATTTTGTCAGCCTGTATAGGTGTTTTATATCCATAAATGACTTGTCTTGATTTCTAATCCACAACAAATGACGAATTTAGGTTAAACTTTCAGAATACCACTCCATATAAGGTTATATTTCAGCACTTTGCGAATGGATAGCGACGCTTAGTAGCATGTAGAACACGTTCTCGCGCGTTCATGTTAAGTGCATTTTTGGGAAACGCACGTGGAATTGCTGCGATCGTTTCGTAACCTTGCACGTAGAGAGCGCTCTTAAGAGCTAAGATACATTGTTATCTGGGAAACCCGGCCCAGTTCAGTTCTCGCGCATGCATCGTGGAAATCTCTTGAAGTCTCGTTTCAGGCCTATGTAGCAGTGATCCACCTCTCAAATTTAATAAAAAATATCTTCATTTGTGTTCCGAAGATGAACGAAGGTCTTACGGGGTTGGTACAGCATGGGGTGAATAATTAATGACTTAATTTTCATTTTTGGATGAACTAACCTTTTAAAGTCGGCTTCAAACTGAAGTTTTCTTTCCTATTGTGACCTATATATCCAAGTGAAACGTCTTCTCGAACAAGAAAAAAGTAGGACGGGATGTGATTTTGTCCATAGTGAATTCATTGGAATATTGTGGTCTCATGCATGTGACAGGATGTCCCATTTCGGTGACTTTAAATGAAACATATCTTTCTCTAAGCAAAAAAACATTTCCTCTAGGTGGTCTGCATGTGTGATAGCAAAAGTACTGTAAACGTGTGTGAATGTTTTTTGAGTAACATACAGATAATTTGTCAGCACTTGAACATAAGCATGTGAGCTCATGTCAGGTATGTCGCATGTGAGCTTTCATAACACAGCAGAGTCAGACTATTTATACTCTGGCATGTGTCTGCAGTCTATTATAACACCCAGCACGGCAACGCCATGAATAAGAGTGAGACTGTGTGAGTGCGTTGTCCAACACTTCAAAACAAATTCAAGGGCTGTAAAACAGACCTGATGTCATTTTTAATCAGACATCAATTATGTTAACACAAGACAGTTCTCATCTCAGTTTGGTGCGCTTGACCCATCTGTACTAGTCATTATGGTTTCATTATGAAAATAATAAGTGCTACAACCACATGCTGTCAGTTGCTGACGGGATGGCAATGACACTCAAAAAGTGGTTTTACAAAAGAGCATTTGAATATGAGCGGATTTATCTTTGTTAAATGAATTTGATATTAAGGTCTGAAGAAAGTGTCTCATTTAAAGGAGAACTCCGGCGAAAAATGAACCTTTGGTCTAATAAAACATCGGTACCTAGTCAATCGTTCTCTGAGATTTGTTTTCATGATAATCGAATAGCATTTTATCTCTAAAAACTGTTTAGCGCATAATGCTAGTAATGTTTTCCAAGATGGCTCCTGTCTGTATACGCAAGTGAACTGTCTTAATAAAGTATCTTCTTATTAAACAGTCTGTACACTTACAAAGTTCTCAATGCTTAGTTTTGCATGTATGGACCCTCATTATGTTACTGTGTTAGTGTGGGGCTAAACTAGCGATTTCTTTACTTAGTCAATGCCCCCAGTACTAGCATTACACTAAACAGTTTTTAGAGATAAAACTCTTTACATTTGATTATCATGGAAAACAAATCTCAGAGAACGGTTAGACTAGGTACCGATGCTTTATTAGACCAAAGGTTCATTTTGCGCCGGAGTTCTCCTTTAAGACAAACAGGAAGACTGCAGTATTATGAGTCCAATCTTCAAGCTGGCGTTGATGATGACTGGCACACAGCGTACAGTGCTGAAGACAGTTTTTCTCCCGCGAGTGCATCCAACCTCATGTGGCTCTGATTGTGCTGTTTTTACTTCCTGCATGGTTGTGAGATCAGCGATGCTGCTAGAAGTTGCTAATATACATTGCACAATATCTTTTTAATTTTATTTTTGGCTTGGTTTTTAGTTTACAAATACCTCAATGTCTAACTCTGAGACATTTTATAAGAAGGTGCGCCAGTTAGACCTTACTATTAATCATTTTGTAGCTTAACTGGACAAATTAAGAGTAGGTATATCAAATTATATATAACATTTTCTATAAATTATTGAAAACCTCTGATGTCAGTCTGAGGAGGTAAGCTTTCCCAAATAAGTCTTATATACTCCCAGAAAAGTTTTTCCCAATCTACAGTACTTCAAGAGAGTCAACACATCAAGAGAGTTTCACCCCATTGGCAATTTTTTATTTATTGTTTAATGCGTAAATATGATAATATTTTGTGATGTTTATCCTCACGAAAAACTGTTTGCCAATGAGGCAAGAAAAAATCTACTACAACATGTATTCCTGTAAACAAGTCCAAGTTTATATCTGGTTGTAAGATGGGTCACAAGTGGTCAGTCGAACGCGTTAGCATTTCCACCTGGTATTAACATGCATTTCAAATGTGTCTCCTGCTACCACTTGTGTTTGGATTTTGTCAAGTCTTATTTAAAATAAATTTTGCTGCGGGAATGGAATGGAATGAAAAGGATAATGAGTTTCTCATTTTCCTTATCATTTTCAGGACAGTTGAGCCTATAAGCCGACTTTTCGCCATCTCTGACAAACAACAGACAGGAAGTTATTCATTTCCAATAGAGAATATAGTACGGGAGCTGTATGGAGTTCTGACTTTATGCGAATGCTGAATCTTCGTATTCAATGTGAGCTTAGGGTATGATTGAAATATTCAGACGGATAGACTGTATGCAACTCTATAACCGGATGTGATTTATTCTAATCAAAGCGACTTTAATCTTAATGCACTTTTTCTGTAAATTTGATGCGTGAATCCTTTTGACCTAAATAATTATTTTATAATGATTATTTAATTTAATTATTCATATGAAACTTACTACGTTTTTCTTTTTTAGATGTATTCATTTTTCATTCATTTTACCACGGTGAATGAGCGAAAGCAGTAACGTCAACTTTTCAGCCAAGTTCATACCTCCATGTAAACGCGGTCTTATTATCTTCCACGATATTGCTTCTCAAGTAAATATATCTTAGCCTGTTACCTCTCAGTGGCCTAGTAGTGAGATACTTGCAATAGTTTTTATTGCCTTTTTTGCCTATCACATATTTTACAAATCATCATTAATTAGGTATCATTTAAAAGCTTAAACACTCAAAATTCATCCTGGGAAACTGTTTTGAAATTGAATTGTATTACTATGGAAATGGTCTTCTCAATTCTTTAGGCAGGCTCAAATTTTGTGATAACAACTTCAAATCTCTCAGTGGTCCAAATGTACTGAACTAAACATTTTTATTTCACACAATATTGTGTGGATGAAAAAATGTTTAGTTCAGTACATTTGCTTTACAGTAACAACTTGATTACACTTTCTTGTTTTTTAAGTGCTTTTACTTTTAAAATAAGTCTTATTTAAAAAGAGACCAACCCTGTATTCCAAAGCATTCATGAATTACAACTTTAAGTTCAGATCCAGTTTGGTCAAAAAAGGGACCACTAACAGTTTAAGGATATTTTTAGTGTGAAATGAGGTGATTTAGGCCTGGCTTCACTTAGGCCCCATCCACACTACTGCGTTTTCGTTTAAAAACTGAGAACTTTTGCTACGTTTGCACCTCCCGTCCAGACTGAAAACGGGAAAACGAAGAGCCTAAAACGCAGAAGTTTAGAAACGTTGCAGCTCTGTTTTGCGTTTTGAATCTCCGGAGGGCGTTTTAGTGTAGACGAGACAAAACGGAGGACTTTAGAAACGCTGACGCAGGGGCTGACGTTAGGCTCATGACGTATCCTTCCCTGATTCGCCAGTCACTGTTTACACCGGCACGTGCATGCCCAGTGTAGGTGAATGGTCACGTGACCCGGCGTTTTCAGTGGTTTTAATATGGACGGAGATCATTTCTAATACGCTGGTGTGGACGGAGATCGTATTCGTTTTAATTCTCCGTTTGTAAGCGAAAACGCAGTAGTGTGCACGGGGCCTTAGATTTATCCAGTATTACGCTACATTTAGGTAGCTTTCATAAACGTAAAAAAAAAAAAAAAAAACATTATTGGTGTGAATCTTGGTGTTACAAAACAATGGCAGCGATATATTTTAAGATATGTCAGTGCAGGTTGCTTTTAGTAAAAACAGCTCAAACATGCATTTTCAGTCTGGGACTAGTCTGTGAAACCGGGGGTATAATCATAAATGTTCCTTGCAGTTTGTGAATTGGGAATTTTAGATAAATACGTTGAACAAAAATGGATGTGTTAGCTTCCATTTCCCTTGTTAGAAACACCAGCAAAGGTTCTATATCACATCTCAACTGGTGTGAAAGACACGGTAATGGAAGAGGGGAGTTTGGAAAAATGTGAAATGAGTTTTAGTGAGGAAGAGAGGGATACTCCACCGTTTTTATTAAACAATGTTATTCCCTTAACTAAGACGAGTTGATACTCTCGTCTCAGAGTGCACCTCATTAGTTTTAGCTCAAGACACTTCTGATAGCACTTAACTAGCCCAGTTCATTCATTAGGATCCAAGCAGAGAAGCAACCAAACACATCCATGTTTTCCCCATTTAAATACAGTTATAGCAACTCGTGTAAAGTTGATAACTATAATGAATTGCGGAGCACCACAGCAGAAAAGAAAGAAAGCTGACTCCTTCACTAACTAACAGAGGGACTAGCATGTCTCTTTTACCGCATTAAAGGCAGAGAGTAGGAGGAATATAACAAGTACACCAGAAAGTTATAAATGTTGTACAAAACAGAATAAGGGGGAGGCTGAAACGAGAGATTGAAATGTACAGAGATGATCTAACAAAGAGACAGAAGAGAGAATGAGAAAAGAGAAACAAGGCTTTTAAAGCAGGGGTGATAAATGATAGTAACACCACTTGGTGTCTTCTCTGCCAATATATTTAATTAAGAAGAAAAATCTCTAATTGCTGAGCAGAAGTTTTTATTTAGTCTTAGTGTGTTCCAATGAATAATAATTCAGTGCTGGAAATTGTTATTGTTTTGCTAAGTGCTCATTGTAGTTGCTTATAACTAAGTGGGGCGTCAATGTTCTCCCCAAACACACGCCTCTAATCTATCAAAAGAGTTGTTTAAATCACATTTACATATTTCTAATCTCGATTTACTTTTCAGTTTGAACTTGGAAATGAGCAAACACTTAGTACCTGAAATCTGAATCAGTACATCACATGCACTATTTATCAAAGCAGTTCTCCGTTTAGCAGAGATATTTGTGTATAATCGTATTTCATGAGCTAAGCCGATTTGTGACATCATAACAGGCACATCTGTGCATCCCCTCCCCACCACAACTGTCCTCACCGCATTTTAAAACAAAGTGATAACTCTTTGCAGAATAATCTCAGCTTCAAATGGACTCACTGGACTTGAACCCTACCAGACGACAGCTTTGTGCACCATTTTCACAGCACATTATAATAGACTTCAGCACATTCAGCACATCTGAATACAAGCTAACTTTTTGAAGAGTATACCCCACCGTTCAGAGGAGTAATAGTCATTAGCGTATGCTCTCTGTAAAGTCATTGTTTTTACCCTTGGGCAAGATTTCCAATTATGTTTGCTTTAATAGTCTTGCACTTTTTCCTTTACTCTCTCTTAGGACCATGACTTTCCTGTGTTTAATGTTGTCTTTAATGAAGCTCCTCTCTGTTGTTATATAGAGTAAACACTGAGGGGAAAGCAGCACTGATTTTTGATTACTCCAAATTAGAGAGTCATGAAGGTAATATTTCCAAGCAATATCCGGAAATGTGGGTGAAATTCGATCTGGAAAAGAAATTCTCTGAGTCTACAGCCATAAATCTCTGAAGCACATATTAAACCTAAATATTTTCCAATATCTGCAAAAGGCAGCATGGGCGAATAGGCATGTGTTGATTAGTTAAAAGTGAGATGCTTACATCTTTTTGAAGTCCAGGAGAGTGTACTCAGGCCAGTCGATGTAGCAGACCACCCTGCCCGGCAGCTGGTCCGTGTCAGAGTAGTAATACTGGGGGAAGGCCAGCAGAAAAGCCAGAACCCAGATGACCCCGATGACCACCTTGGTCTGTGTTGCAGACATCCTCTGCTTCAGGGATGAATGATGGCCATATATCTGTGGAAGAACACCACATCTGTTGAATGCTGAGGAATTATTTTCTAGACAATGTTTTTTTTAAGCTTATTTCCAGTTGAGCTTAGTGAAATATTATTTAATTCATAAAAATTAACCAAAGAACCCAAAAATAAAAAAATCTAATTAAATGCCGATACTTTAGTGGTTCAGTAAATATTGTGTGTTCTAAATGTTACACTTCTTACACTCTTAAAAAAGACCAATTGGGATCTATATAGAACACTAGGGCTCTTGACTCAATTTTAAAGAATGCTTTTTTGCTTAAAAGGTTTTATATGAGGAGAAATGTCTTAAAGGTATAGCGGAGGATTTTCTTTTTCCGGGTGGGTAGGCGTATACTATTGGTCCACCTAAGTGTCAATCATTCTGGTGATATGTTTACGTAAGGCTGTCGTACGGGCTCGTCCCTATGTAGTTTGCACTTTCAGGTGTATTATGTCTGATGAGTTACGGTTTCAGCCGTTCTTTTGAAAAGGGTCGAAAGAGAAAAAAATGTATACATAGTGTATGATAAGAAGAGAAAGGCCGCAGAATATAGAAACAAGACCAGAGTGAATATTTCACACGCTGGCGTGCGCTGAAAGCACTGGTTGGGCTTCTACCGTGGCTCGCAGTCGCGAAGATTCTGCTAAGACAGGTAATGTTTGTCATACTATTCGGAGAAATCCATTTAAAATCACTGCTAGTAAAAGTTAATGCCCAGCAAAACAATTTTAGGTTCTGGGAACGTCAGTTTTTGGTTCCCGGAACGTTCCCAGAACATTCCCTACTGGTTCCCCAGGAAAGTTTCCTTGAACGTAAATAGAACAATCCCTTAAGGTTAGGGGACGTTCCCTTAGACTTCTACAGGTTCTCCTTTTAAGAGAACCTGGAAAATAACCTACAGGGAATGTTTCCAGAAATGTTCTCCTTAGGTTATACAATTAAACATAAAAATAACCTACAGGGAACGTTCCCAGAAACGTTCTCTATTTGGTTCCCAAAAAAATAACCAAATAGGAACAATACGGGAACATTAGGGGAACGTTTGGGGAACATTCTGTGTTTGCTGGGTGTAAGCTATGATTAGCGATGCTGGGTCATGCACCGCGTAGACAGACACGGTAAAACATCTCAATTTGTCTAAAGTAGCCTTATGACCAAATGGTAAATGGTATCACGCTGAAATATTCTAAAACCTTGTGTGTTCATTTTCGATAATTCCAATGTGTTAACCATAGTATTTATTACACAAATGCAACAAGCTACTGCTCCATTGCATATCATGTCTTGAGTCCTTGGTCACTCAAACGATGATAAGTATAATATAACACGGAAGGGCATTTGACATTTTGTCTTGCATGAATGTTTTTGAGTTAGTTTATAATTTGCAGCATAAATGTGCCACCAAACGGCACTCCAAAACAGTCTACTTTGATGCATATCTGTGCAGTAAATTAGTAAAATATAAAATATGTTTTGCAAATAGAGTGTTGGGCATATGCATTTTTTTAAAAATTGGAGAGGGCGGGTCTTCTCGAAAATTATACCGCAATACCTTTAAATGATTGCATAATACTTTCATATTTAATAGGTCATTTAACAATTTTCTAGTGATAAAGTTTAATTCATAACATTTAATAGGAAAACTAAAACTGATAGTTTATACAAATATATATATATATAAACTAAAAACAAAAATCATAAATAACCGTTTAAGGTTCTATAGGCCTATAGAATCTTTCTTCTAAGAGTATAGAAAACCTGTGTGTAAATGAAGACAAACCTGACTGCTTGTGGATTTGGCTCTCAGCACAGATTCACTCTTTATTTACAACCACAGTTATTTTCCCACTGTTATCTTCATTCATACGTTGCAGTTCTGAGCTGTGCTTGAAAGCAAGAGATGCTGCTCTGCACTCTAAACAATCTAGGCAGTAAACACATCAGTGACTTACGCACACACACACACACACGTCTCTGTCCAGCAGATCCTCAGTTGTATCTAAGATAAATCCTCTTAAATCATTTGCTCCAATATGGAGCTGTATCATTATAAAAATGGAATGAAGCCCAGTAAATCCCCCACACACAGCATACAAATACATTGAGTACCTACAATAGTGGATTTGTGCGGTTATTGGGTTTATGCTATAGTAGGCCAACAACTATAGCATAAACCCAAAACTAATAACCGCACAAATCCACTATTATAGCAGAGCTCATTTTATCACAATGATGCATTTGCTTGTTGACAACAAGCAAATGTATCATTGTGATATCAAAAACCTCAATAGGATATGTTCCAATTATCAGTTATATGGGCAGTGAATATACTCTTGTGGCAATAATTATTTCATTTTATCTTAGCTGAGAGAAACCAAGCAGCACTCAATGTACAACTTTCAGACTGTGAGATGGTATGAAGGTCAGGCTTTGTCAGAGATTTCTTTGTTTCCCTTGAATCTGTGTCTGCTGTGCATTTTTCTTGTGGTTTTAGCCACACATACAATGCCTTGAAAAATATAATAACTCCCATTTCTGAATTCCAACATTACTAAATGTGTGGTCTCTACTACACGCTCAGGAGGAAAAGATTTTATACAGAACCTTAAAGGTTTCTGTCAAGAGCTTCAAATTTTGGGGGTTCCTATTATGAGATCATATTATTTATTTATTTTTTTTCGATTTTATTAATTAAACAGCTTGTAAACATACGTTATCAATAGAAATAACTGTTAAACATAATTATTTAATACGTTTATCCTTATATAGAACCTTATCGCAAATGGTTGAGTGCATTTCTATATAGAAACCCATTGAATTCCCATTGAATTGAAGCGATTCTTATTGGATTGATTATGATGTTAATATCCCACTTAGGTTGTTATATTTAGTTAATTGTAGAAACCAATCTTGACATTATTTTAAAAGGTACATCACATTAGTGGCTGATTTAGCTTTTAAAACAGCAAATTTTGCATAAAAGTATAAGCTGTTTGCATCGCTGATTATTTAAATGATCTCAGCATTTTTGCAACAAAATTGCAATTCTGTACTTCTACATTTTCAAAGAATTGTTAATTAAATCTATTGGTCAAACTTCAGGCAGGGTATAATGGTGTCTTTTGTGATATCCTTCCATGTGAGCCAATGTTAAGCAGAGATCTTGATATGAGCCCGATCTCATGAAAGTTAGTCTCTATGGCACGAATATTCATTTCGAGTGGAATTTATACGCCAAAAACAGTTTTTGCGTGTATATGGCACGCGATTTTCGCGTACATATGATACGCACTTTTTGGCGCATATAATATGCACGAACTCCCCACCCCCTCCCCCTAAACCTAACCCAGGGTTTTTTAGTGCGTACCATATACACGCAAAAACCATTTTGGCGTATAAATGCCACGAGAAATGACACTCGTGGTATTGATACGCATTTTCATGAGACTGTGTTGGGTTGACCAGGTTCACTTTTAATCCCTTTATTGGAAAATCTCCTTCAAAATGACAACTGGTCTCTCAGTGACTTCATTAATAAGTCTCTTTCTGGTTTTTGCAGAGAGTTTTGGGGAACAAACTCTTCTGACCAATAAAAAATGTATTTCCTTCTCATTGTTAAATTTTTTTTTTAATTAGTCTAAATCTTCCTGGATTGCCAGTCTTAATATTCGCAGCTGACTTTTAGATTCACAACCTGAATAATGATCAATTTATTTTAATAAATTATAGGTTCAGGCCAATTGATAGGCAGCTGTGTCAGACAGTTGTTTTTCTTCTGTGCAAATTTCGAGTCCCTGCATGGATTGCTAAGCACACAGAATATTTTTGTTGTTAAGAATACCAATGTCACATTGAAATAATGTTAAATCTGTCATCATTTACTCACCCTTATGTTGTTCTAAAACCTATAAGATTTTCTTTCTTCTGTGGAACACAAATAAGTGAATATGAATGCAAATCCTTCTATTAAAGGATTAGTTCACTTTTTGTTAAAATGTTGCTGATAATTTACTCACCCCCATGTTATCCAAGATGTACATGTCTTTCTTTCTTCAGAAATTAAGGTTTTTGATGAAAACATTACAGGATTTTTTTCCATATAATGGACTTCAATGGACCCCAACCATTTTAAGGTCCAAATGAGTGTTTCAGTGCAGCTTCAAAGGGCTTTTTAACGACACAAATCTTTTTTTTCGAGTCATTTGTTTCATTTAATGAACCAAATGACTCGAAAAGATTTTGATGAACGTAGTTTGAACAGGAGAGTCACGGACGTGCATCACAGAACAGAGCAAGGCGAGCATTTGTGCTTATAAAACTTAGACTTTTTTATTTTTGAAATGACCGATCATTTTTCACAGTCTGGTGTATCGTTTAAAGCCCTTTGAAGCTGCAATGAAACAGTCATTTGGACCTTGAAACGGTTGGGATGCATTGAAGTCATCCTGTAATGTTTTCATCAAAAACCTTAATTTCTTTTCACTGAAGAAAGAAAAGACATGGGCATCTGACATGGGGGTGAGTAAATTATCAGCAAATGTTTTTTTAAAAGTGAACTGCTCCTTTAAGAACATGCAGGATATCTATATTAAAAGTGAAAGGAGAAAGATTAGTTCAAGTTCCAAAATGACAAAAAGCACCATATAAGCATTGTGGAAAAAAGTGTGAAGAACAGACTAAAATCTGTTATTAACTGGAATTCTTCTTCTGCAGCACTCAAATCAATGTTGACACCACTGACAGCAATCACATTTGGTTTTGACACATGCAAAAGCCCATGGTATCTGGCAATTAATAGTTTTAATGTGTCATTTTTGCAGTCTATGTGACTTTTGACATGCATGTTTAGAGCTTAGGCAAAGGGGAACAATTACCAAATTATTTATCAGATCTTAACAATTATCAGATCATCTTTTATGAGGCTTTTATGGCGCAGTTTTGTCATTTTGGAGTTTGATAGATCCAGTCCCCTCATTTTCATTACAGAAAAGAGTGAGCATATTCTTAAAAATACCTCTTTGTTTATTTATTTTGTTCATACAGGTTTAGAAAAATATGGGTGAGTAAAATGATTATAACATGTTAATTTCCGATGAACTATTGCTATTTGAAATCTAGTTCCATAAAGCATAAAAATCAAACAACATAGAAATAAACACATTTTAAATTCATAATTTAGTCAAATGAGAGAACTTCACTCCACTGATAATGGGAAAAGCTTTCAGCTGAACCACCATCAGGCGCACACACTTAAACTTACACGTGATAGACAATCCCAAAAATGATAAGTGAAGGATCGCATACAGTTCCAGAGAAGATGAGTGAGTAAATGAGGAACTGACAATGAACTCGTGGCACACTCTCCAGCAGGTGAAGAGGTCAGACACAGCACCCATACATTCAAGCACATCTGTTTGACATAAGTTGAGCTCAGGGAAACAGATCATCGGTCTGACCAGCGGCAGGGCTAAATCAATAACGACAACATGCTAGAGAGAGCGGAGATGGACAGTGTGCTTACACAATTTGATGGTTGCGGTGCTTTTCCTTCAAATTTAACTTTAGTCCTGTAATTTTATTAGGAATCCTATTCCCGCCACACATAACAATTTGAGCCTCTGAGCCATGTGCCGTCTCACCAGCACGCAAATGCTCTTTAGCATGCCGTCACAGCTTGACTTTGAGGTGTGTGTGCCTGTCAGCACTTTTAGGCCTACATGTGTTTAAATGCAAGAAATGAAAATTTAAAACAGTTGATGTGTGAGATGTTATATTTGGACAAAGAGGCGATGGTTTGTTGCTACTAAAGCATGTAACACAATTATGTCACACACTGCAGTTTAGCCCAAGTGATCTGTCTGCACAGAGGTGACAGCCCTGCTGCTGTTTGTGAATGTACACCTGTCTGCATGGGTTAACAAAGCCACAATGACTCAACCAGAGCACCAGAGCTGAAATCTGGGCAAAAGTGCCTAAATGAGGAAACTGAGTTTTACTGAATGATTTTAATATACACAGTAATGCAAAATGGCAACATGACACCATGACTTTAGCATAAACATACACACAACTTTCGAGTCAAGTGGCGTGTTATCTCTACACATTTTGAGCTATCCGTTTGTATGAGTGTATGTCCACGCCATTAATGTCCGAGTGATTCCACGTGTACGTACACGCCGTCAAATGTCAGAGCGAAATGAAGCAAAATGTAGATCTACATCTTTTTTTTCTAGGATGGTAGGGGAACACTCATAAATGCCATTAACCCCAGTGATGGGTAGGTTTAGAGACGGGGTTGAGGTAGGTCATATATTTATATATACACTAATAACGTTAAGTCAACAGCGTTCATAAACATGCTGAAAAGCAATTATGCGTGTTGATAGCACGCCAAAAATGGAAATACGAATTGGCGTGTCATACACACACTATTTCATGAGATCAGTCTGAAAATGAGAAGTAAAATCCATGCAAATAAATGTCAAAAATATAAATATCATTTATATATGCACTTACCGGCCTCTTATTATAGGTAAACCTGTTCAACTGCTTGTTAACACAAATATCTAATCTGTCAATCACATGGCAGCAACTCAATGCATTTAGGCATGTAGACATGGGGTGCGTCTCAACATATAGCTTCCCTACGAATTTGGGCACCGGACATTAAGGACCCTGGCTCACTACACATTGGGACACAGATGACTATTTTTTTCTGGTGACATGACAACCTAGTCATGTACAACATCACTGGTATTTATGAACAACATTAGAACTGATATATTTCTGACATTATTCTAATTTCTTATTTAAAGTCCTTTGATTGTTTCGTATACATACAACGTTTCAGCTGTAAATAATAAAATAACCTGTCTAGTGATGTATGTTTATGCTGAAATATAATTAAAATATGATTTGTATTTTTAAAAACATCTATTGTGTGTCATTATGTGTACTGTATAGTGTGTTGGATACTCTGATTTATGTTTTGAGCGTCAGAACTACCATTAAGGGAACATGGTGATCATTGATGATCCCTGGTTTTCGCGGTGCATTGTGAGACTTTTTAGGGAGCAAACTTTTTAGTGCATTAGTAGGATTTTACAATTGAGATAACCCTTAAAATGGCCAACTCCCAGATCAGTGCCCCAACTACTGAAGAGCTGATTGAGACGCAACATGAAGATCAAACTGAGCATCAGAATCAGGAAGAAAGGTGATTTAAGTGACTAAAGGGGCATGGTTGTTGGTGCCATATGGGCTGGTCTTGAGTATTTAAAGGGGGAGGGGTTGATTGCAATTTCACTTTTATTATTTTCAATAGTGTGTAATGTTGCTGTTGGTGCATGAACAGTATCTGCAAAGTTGCAGCGCTGAAAGTTCAATGTAAGCAGAGAAATCGTCTTTTAAAAATCAGGAATTTTAATGCCTAAAAACAACTCGAATGGGACTACTGCGGGTTTTATACATAACTAACCCATATTTGCATCAACCCTCTCTCGGAATATGCAAAAAAGGGCATGGCCATATTTCTGAGGCTCGTCAAGTGTGTTGTTCATCCAGCTGTCAGGTCTTCTGTGTACGGGCTTCCTACGGACATTGTATTTTCGTCAACAATGGATGCAATTTATGTTTGATTATTCCTGAAAATGACATGCTCTCTGTGCTGTGCATTTTAAGGAAAACAGCTTCTAGAATCTCCACGAATTCAATGCCGGATTCAACAAGAAACTGCTACTAAAACATGAAGCAGCAGTTGGGCCACAACCTGTAAGTATAGGCTATGTTATATTGCACATAGGGCTGGACGATTAAACGAAAATAACCGAAACCGAAATTCAGAGCCCATAACCGACGTGATTTTACCACGTCGGTTATTTCGGTTTTTGAATACTATTAATATATCCGCCCACTGTGTGTTAACGTACTTTCCCCTTAAACATAGTAGTCACGTCACTCCACCCCGTCCGTCCAGTCAGCGACATTGAAACAACATGAGCCCCTTTCACACAGCGCGTCATCCCGGGAAATTGCCAGAACAAACACCTGTGTGAGCGCAAACATGGCCCGGGACTGGTGCCGCCAGGTTGGGGACAGAGTAACAATTGCTGTGTTCAGTCCATGGTTCAGTCACGGAGCGCGCGCTGTGTGAACAAAAGCCGTAATGTAATCAATGTCGCGTTGCAGCCTAATGATGCCGTTTAAGCCGGGATCGTTCGCCAGCGTGAAACGGTACGTAATGCGCTGAGTTTATTATCGAATCAGAGAAAAACAAATGCGCAAGCGTGGTTTTTCTGAAAAATAAATCGCAACTCATAAGCAAACTATAGACGCTGCTGAGACATGTCAAGTGTCTTTGCGGGTAACTTGTGTGTGAACGCACTCTCTGATTCCTAGAATACTGAGTCAAGCTCAGCAACAGGAAATAGAAAAATGTAGTTCAGGGACATCTGGGGTTCCGCCTGGTTGTTGTTTGAATGGAGGCAGATCTGATTATGAACTTGTAGTCAATTGTAAGAAAGGGGCGGGTTTTAAGCAGACTAAAGGGTTAAAGAACAAACACCAGAGAGAATTCTGTCATTTTACTGTAGATCGAGTTATGCCATTTTGATAAAAAAAATGAAATGCATGAATGAATTGTATGCTCAATAAAATGCATTTAGAATAAATGGATAAGGCGAATTTTAATTTCATACTGACTTCAATGGTTTCATCTTATATAAAATAATTTGAGGTTTGTCAGGAGCAAGCATTCTGAGACTGCTAATTAAATTTTACTACACTACATCTTTGGTCATAATTCAATTTCCCAACCTCATATTGCCCATTAGTTGATAATAATCACATCACTGCATGACAGAAATCACTTAAAACTGACTGAAGATAAAACATGCTCAAATTCTACAGGATTATATTCAACTACTTGGAGTGCTTAATGAAAAGCGACTCTGTAAATGTCTTCTTTATAGAAAAAATCAAGGCATTCCTCAGTTATTTTGTAAGTAAACCTATGATTAATTTGCTGTGTATGCTTCAAAACATGTCTTCAGAGAATGTAATCTTGGCTTGCTTTTTTTTCTAAGATAAATAACCCATTAGTGCTCTGACAAGTATTTCCTCTAGAAGGACAAGCATACACAGTGAAGTCTTCGCAAGAAGCCCTCCATCTCCACTACAGGTCTCTCAGGTAATAGAATTGTAAAGAACGTTCACGTTTCTGCATGATAAATGTAAGCAGGCATGTTTTTTCTAATATTAGCTGTCAAAAGGTTGGAAACATGACATCGTTCAATTTAGAATGGGGTTATGAAACTTCAGACATTAAACTGAAATCTGGAACTTCTTGTGAATAATTCCTTATGCTGCTGTTAGACATGGCAACTGATGAATGAAGAAACAAAGCAGACACAATCACCTCTCAACAACAAACACTAAAGAAATTAGGGTTTCTAAATGACGACTGGTATGAGTGGGATGACAAATAATCATCATCTGTCATATGACATCACAGGCAAATGACCTCTGCCATTTACTGTATGCATGTGATCATATGAAAAGAGCAATTTTACACTTGTGTTTGTGTTGTAAAGCAGCAGCTAAACATTACTAAATATTATTATAACCTAGCAACATATTCATTGTAACCATAGTTGCTGGCAAAAGGTACACTCTTAGAAAAAAATGTCCAATTGGGTTTAATATAGGATCCCTATGCACTCAATTTAAGAGCCATTAATGGCAAATGGTTTTTACAAGAGAGTCTTAAATAATTTGCATATTACTTCTAATTCCATTTTTACTGATAAAGTATTGTGGGCTGTGTTTGCGGGCTGTTTAATTAATACAATATTAATACTGTTAAATATTAATACACATTTAATGAATGAATTAAAAGTAAATCTAAAATGATGCCATGAAGTTGAAACATCTGATCAATGGCTATGGTCTTTAATTTTTTTTTTTTTTTTTTTTTGTCATTACATCATCATTTATAGATTTAGTCAATTCTATTTTAGGTTTAGTTTCTCTAGATAATATCGATCTGTTGCGTATTATACATGTATTAGCCTATGTTTTTAGATTTGTGGAGTAAAAAATATTAAAACTGAATTTTAGCCTAAATTAGATCCTTCAAGACGAGGTGGCTGGTAAGAAATTATGCTACCGTTCTACAATCAGGAGGAAATGTTGTAGCCTAATGGTCTGTTTTACAAAAAAAAAAAAAAGTCATTTAAATTTTGAACATTTTGTACAGCGACAGAACAGGCACAAGCACAGCCAGTCAACGAGAAACCCAATGTCGCGTGTCAGTTGTGTGAATGGGAATGAGGGAACTTACCTGTCGAGCGCAATCGCGCTCATTGAATATATGGAAGCGAAGACGGCGGCTATAGGAAAGAAGTTGTGGAATCGACAGTAATTGAGTCCGAAATACCACTCGTTGTGCACGGAGTAAACAAAGTTTATAACGGTGTTGAATGCGGACATTGACGCTTCAGCGAACGCCAAGTTCACAAGGAAATAATTGGTCACAGTTCTCATTCGTTTGTGCGCCAAAATGATCCACATCACCGTAATATTGCCCACCACGGAGACAATGACAATTGTGCTGTAAGCTACTGCCCAGAGCACTATCCTCCAAGCAGGTTGCACAAACTGGTTCCAGTATATCTCGCTTTCATTTTTGTGCTATTGAGTTGTTTGTCCAGTTACTTTGGAAGTCATTGGAAGTGATGAGCGAATCCATTCCAATCGGGAAAATGTTAAGTACGATTTAAAATATTGTAGGCTATCTTTTCTTTTATGCTGGATCTCGTAGGCTATTATGTTCAATCGACCATGTTCCTTTTCGAGAAAAAAAAGGTCAAATTGTTGAGTTTATTACGCAAAAGGTGTTCCGAACAGTATTCTTCTTGTCTCCTCTGATAAGGGAAGATGATCCCTGTGCTCCTTCAAACAAGACAGGAGAACAGATCGCAACGACGTGTTCCTTCACTTTTCCTCATCACGAAACCAATTTTAGCTCTTGGTTACACACACCTCACTCCTCTAAGCGTCACTGCCAAGTGCGCAACGTGTGCCAAAAGAGAAGTCGCGCGCACACATGAGCAGATGCTGCAGATACACGCGGCTCTGAGAGGAAACGA
Organism: Hybognathus amarus; assembly: GCA_030378365.1. Taxonomy (NCBI): domain Eukaryota; kingdom Metazoa; phylum Chordata; class Actinopteri; order Cypriniformes; family Leuciscidae; genus Hybognathus; species Hybognathus amarus. The sequence continues at coordinate 178,137 of JAQIUQ010004166.1, forward strand.
GGGGACTGACACCCCCCCCCCCCACCTCCAATTTCAAATATAATTATCTCTTTTTAATACGGTATTTATTCTCATGTCTTTTAGAGCGCGTCAGGTGTGCCGAGGCGCGCAGATTTAAAGATTATTTTTCTGACTGCCGCAGATGTTGTGTGCACTAATATGAGCTCGAGTGTTATCTTTTTAATATGAAATGCGATTCATTTAGACCTTGTATGCAACTTGAACGATGTAGTTCTTTCAGATTGGACAGAAAGCCAAAAAAATAATGGATAAAGCCAAATAGACTAATGCGTTCAAACTTTTGACATTGATAACGGTGTAAATTACCATTGGGACGTCTTTTACCAGTTCCTTTCGACATCAAGCCAATGATTTACCTACACCAAGACCAAGTCATTTCTGTTTAGTAAGTCCATGAAAGTTCACGGTCTCCCCCTGGTGGTTCCATCTGAATGCGCTTTCAACTTAAACTCAATCAGTCTGTTAAGACCATGTACATGATGACGGACAATGATGTTGAGTAAACACAGCTTTTACTATTTTCATTTGGATCTGGACAGATACAGAATCAGTTGGAACACTAACTGCAAGCCAGCATTGCTCTGAACGCCCACAAATCCTTGCATCTATGTTCCATCAGTCATGGGAAAGCCTTCCAAGAAGCTTGTAAGCTGTTGTGGTTGCAAGGGAAGGGATTAATGATTTTTTTTGCCATGTTAAACAAGATAGCCTCAGTGTGATGTGTTATGCAGCCTGCCATGCTGATTTCACTTCATCCCTGAAGGTGTTCGCTGTAGATCTTGTGGAGGCCTTCTTCCACATCAGACACAGTAAATCCTTTCCTGAACCGAATGCCAGTTTGCAGAGTGTGTTTTCATTCTTTGGGCCATAATTTCACTGCCATCATGCATCATATGAATACATACATTATTCAAGAATGTGTCCACATAACAAAGGGATGTTTTGATACCAGATGAACTATTACAGAGCTTATAAATGAAGGTCTGATTGAGATTTTGCTGCCAGGTTTTGTTATCATTGTTTCTTTCTGCTTTAGACATGATTGGTCTCCAGCTCTCTGTAACTGATTTAAAATAACCCTTTTTTGCTAGACAACCCCACACCTAGGAAAATATTTATGGTGCTATAAGACGTCAAATAACTGGGACGTCTGCGGCAGACGTCTGTCTTGACTATACGTCAATATATGCCTTTTTAGGGCCCCCCTAAACGTCAGTTAGATGACGTTATCTAATCCTGAACCCTAGCCCAGACCTAAACCTACCCCGTCACCTGAACTGACGGGCGAAGGTAAAGCATCAGTTGCAAATTTACGCCGCCGAGATCGTCATCTGAACCGACGTTTAAGGGTACCCTAAAAAGGCATATATTGACGTATGGTCACAAAGACGTCCGAGTACTGCCAGTTATATGACTTCTTGGGATATGAGACTGTGTTACTATCTTCTATTCACGGTTAGAGTTAGCTTTGTTTTCTTCTTGTATTAAAAAAAATCCATAACTCAATGCAAATAGGCCTACTCCACAGGACATGCAAATTTCATTGTTGTAGCCATCAATTCAATGGGTTTAGGGGGGTTGTAAAGTCCATCACAAATGCATTAGATGAATTTCAGATTCCTTCAAGAACCTCTATGGGACTTGGGACGCATATAATTAAGGATGTGCTGTGGCAACTCATCAATGTTAATTAACCATGTATCATGACAGCATCTGGTTCGTCGTGATAATTCTACCCACACATATGGGTGTATTTTTTATTCTCCTTCTTAGCTCTTTTTGTATTGTTTTTGTTTTGTTGACTGTATAAGATATTTTTTCTGTTATTAAACCAGTCAAGATTATCTGAAGGAAAATGGTTCACATCAAAATATTCAATGCATGCAGAAAATAGCCAATAGCTTGGCAATCCTTTTAATGCTCTCATCTTTTTTTCAGTCCTGCGTGCACTCACTACCTTCTTTTTGATTATAGCAACATATAATATCCTCAGGCAAGGAGACTTGTTCAACAAATCAAGATTTGGCTGACCACTGGTTGTCCACAAGAAGGAAATCAGAAATATAATTTCACACACCAACTGTCATCCTCATGGGTTGAATTTAACATGAGCGGGGAAAGACGAGTATAAAGAAAGATGCGGCAGAAACTGCTTAATGCTGCCCAATGCCATTCATTTATATATATATATATATATATATATATATATATATATATATATATATATATATATATATTATATACATATATATATTTAAACTGAATAGCGTATCTAGAAATTATATTTCTGATTTCTTTATCTACTCATATGTGCCTCTTGATGAATCTGGGCATGTGTGTAACTGAATTCAAGACTGAATAAAAATGAATAAGTGATTTTGTTTGTGTATTGTCCATCCTATGTCATACTGAATCGTAATGTGGGGCCTAGAATGGCAGAAGCAGAATAGGCCTACATGTAAATAATATTTGTCAATATGTTCCGTCAAATTATTAAAAGGTTGCATATCGCAAATCTGTGCCACTTGGCTGTTTACCTTTCACAAAGGTGTTTACTATAGAGCGAACAGGAGTGGGGATTCAAATCTTCAGCTGGCTGGCAGGAGCCTGGCACTGGCATGTAACTACATGACCTGTCAGTGACTGGCTGGCTCTGTCAGTCATGATCACGGCCATTTGACTGGTTTAATTTGGAAAATCGTCCCAAAAAAATCAATCATGCTAAATGCATGAACATTTTATTTGTAAAAAATAAACTATGTGTTTCCTTACAGCAACCAGAACGCTCCCCCGAACGTGCTCCCCGCAGGGTTCCCATTTGGTTATTTTTTGGGGAACCAAACAAGAACTTATACTTACAAGTACACGCAAACTGTACCGAGAAAATAATATTGAATAGACATTTAGAGAGAGCTTAACCAAATAATAGAAGTCGATGTGGCCACAGGGTAAAGTGGTGGGTAAGTGGTGCTTAATAAATAAAGTTTTCCGAGTCAGTGATATAAGATTGTGTGTATGCATTTTCATTGTACTCACCCGTAACTACATGAAATGAGAGGGTAACAAGAACCACTTTAATTTACAGCCCGCAATGTCACAACCCTGTAACTACATGAAACAAGAGGGTAACAAGCACCACTACATGAAATAAGAGTATCTTTCCCCAAAAATTAAGCAAAAGTTGCAATAGTTTTCGTTTTCAGTGCATTGATCATTTTTATAAAGCCAATCCAGTAAAGTTTTATAAGGTAGGCAATGTTCTTGCTAAATTGCTCCCAAATGTGAGATTGTTAGGCCTAGGCTATATCATAATAGTAGAATAGGCCTAAGTATCCCTTGAGTTTCTATAATACTTAAAATATAAAGAATTTTTAAATTCTCCTGGTTGTTACCCCTTTCCCCAAACTCAATATTGTTCCCTTTTGCTTATATTGTAAGTAGCCTACGTTAAAAGGTAGGCCTATACTATAATTACCGAAGGTTACGCTTAGAATCGCTTTAATTACGCAGTACTTTCCGGGCTGTATCTATTCAGCCATGGCTGACATGATTGAGCCGTCCAGCAAAGCTGCCAGTCTGTATCGCGGCCATGTGACTGCTTTAATTTGGATACAATTATGTTAAATGCCAATCATGCAAAAGAACATAATCATATACACATGCATAATAAATTAGCTAGAGAGGGTGGAACACAAAACACAAAAACTTCCAAAAAATCAATGGTTTCTGAAACTTGCCAAAGGCAGACTGCCTGACAACTAACGTAGGCTATACCGCTATACTGACAGTTCACTGACATGCCAGTGGAGGAGGCTGCCAGTCAGCTGTACATTGAACTCGGTACTGGGATATAGTGGGCAGTGATGTAGTGGTGCCTGGAGAAGTGGGTATACTCTTAATTAAGGTCCCCAAAAATTTATTAAGCGTCATAGCAAAGGATGAACGGTCTGCGTTATAAACAGTGACTTCTCACTATAATATCCCTGTTACTCCAAAACAGTTTGCTTCTGTGTTTGGCGCTATCCCTAGTGGTGTGTTATGCTATTTAAGGGCCATAATAGTTTTTTGACAAGTCTTGATTTACCTCTCCCAGACCCGGCAGACACTTATGTAGGCAAGATATGTATTAAATCGACACTAAAAAAATAATAGAGGTATTCGTCTTCTTTTTCTCAATGATTGTGTTTCCACTCCTCATGTTGTTTCAAAATGGAATGCGTTAGTGGATGATATTTCATGGAAGAAGGTTTGGACTCTCCCTAACAAGTACCTATTGGTAATGGTAAATAAGGTCAAAGAGATTTCTTTTAAGCTTATTCATCAATATTATCCTGTCAAAACGTGCATAGTGTCAAGATTTAAATTAAGTATAGATGTAAACTGTACTTTTTGTGATTCACAGCCAGAGACTATCTTACATCTCTTTTGGCACTGTGATCATACCAGAAAACTTTGGCAAGATATTTGCCAATTTATTGTAAACCATATATATAAAGATTTTGTGCTTTACTTTAAAGATGTGCTGTTTGGATTTTTCATTTTTGAGAAGCAACATGAGAATATTTTTTTCTTTGCAACTTAATTATTTTGCTTGCAAAATATTTTATTCACAAGTGTAAAACAATGAGAGTTACCCCCAATTTTTCTCACTTTCAAGAAGATATTAAGATTTATATCAGAACCTTATCTACCTCTTGTAACAAAAAGGCTACTAAAACTCTGAATGTATGCTCATTTTTTTGATGTTTTTGTTTAAAAAAGATTTTTTTTTCCTGTTTTAGTTATTGCTATTATTTTATTATTTATGTATTCATTTATTTGTTTATTTGTCTTTCTTGTTGAATTCCAATGTAATGTAATATGTATCATTCCTTGTACCTCTGGCTCTTGGTTATGTTTTAAAACTTGTCACTTTTGTATTATGTAATTAAATGTTTAATAATAATAATAATAAAAAGTTATAAACAGTGACATGCAAGACTACTAGTCTTGCATTAGTATTGAAAATGCAAGACTTTATACAGATAATGAATACAATAGAACATATAGAATCACTAGTATTTTTGCATATCAGGGTTGTACATAGGGTTTTTTTAAATGCCCAGTTATAGTATTTTATTGCTAGGGGGGTTGGGGGCATGCTCCCAAGAAATTTTTAATTTCCCTGATCTCATTTGAAGTTATTTTGATGGCCAAAAAATTGACAACAGTAGCTTTAAAAGCATGAAGTATTTGATCTGATACTACTTTTTCTTTCCTGAATGAATCAATGTTTTTGGTAGCCTAGAAATCTACGACGCACCCAATTTTAGATGCAATTATTTTGCCGCAAAGTGTGGTCTAGCAACTCTCCATAGACGGTTTAGCTGGAAAGGCCCAGAGCCATGTATTACGAGAGTTCAGACATAGCCGTAGACCGCCATTGTAACTCAGGAATGCGGAAGTAACGCTGTGTCGTGGACCCGCCCATTAGTTCCAACCACTGATAGTTCCAGCATAGAACCCCATGCATTTTCGGTGCTTCCGATGTCCTCCGCGCTGGTAAATTAATGAAATTACTGTATTTTTTACTTTTACACACATTAGCCGACCTCTCGTGAATCTAGTCTGTAATTATATGTTATGTTGCCAGGTCTAGTAAATGTTTATTGGAAGATAATAGGTTAATTGCAGCTATAGCTTACGTGACCAACACTTCACTAACGTTGTAAGCTAACTTATGGTAACGTGAGTTATATAATATTTTTTATAACATCATATAAATATATAACATATTATTATATTATTTAAAAATATATATAAAATATTATTATATTACTTTGTATATATATATATATATATATATATATATACACTCACCGGCCACTTTATTAGGTACACCTGTCCAACTGCTCGTTAACACTTAATTTCTAAGCAGCCAATCACATGGCGGCAACTCAGTGACATTTAGGCATGTAGACATGGTCAAGACAATCTCCTGCAGGTCAAACCGAGCATCAGTATGGGGAAGAACGGTGATTTGAGTGACTTTGAACGTGGCATGATTGTTGGTGCCAGAAGGGCTGGTCTGAGTATTTCAGAAACTGCTAATCTACTGGGATTTTCACGCACAACCATCTCTGAGGGTTTACAGAGAATGGTCCGAAAAAGAAAAAACATCCAGTGAGCGGCAGTTCTGTGGGCGGAAATGCCTTGTTGATGCCAGAGGTCAGAGGAGAATGGCCAGACTGGTCTCTGAGCTGATAGAAGGGCAACAGTGACTCAAATAACCACCCGTTACAACCAAGGTGGGCAGAAGAGCATCTCTGAACGCACAGTACGTTGAACTTTGAGGCAGATGGGCTACAGCAGCAGAAGACCACACCGGGTGCCACTCCTTTCAGCTAAGAACAGGAAACTGAGGCTACAATTTGCACAAGCTCATCGAAATTGGACAATAGAAGATTGGAAAAACGTTGCCTGGTCTGATGAGTCTCTGATGACAGGTCTGAGGAGATTCGCATCATGGATGTGAAGCCGACAAATCTGCGGCAACTGTGTGATGTCATCATGTCAATATGGACCAAACTCCCTGAGGAATGCTTCCAGCACCTTGTTGAATCTATGCCACGAAGAATTGAGGCAGTTCTGAAGGCAAAAGGGTGTCCAACCCGTTACTAGCATGGGGTATATACACACATATATGGGGGTTAGGGTTAGTTATTATGTGTGATTGAAACGTGTAGGCCAATACACAGTACATCCGTATAAATGTATTTGTGTGTGTTTTCTGATTGAATGGTTTAGTCTATGATTAGGGTAGGATGACGGGGTACATTAGCCAGTACTGAATTAAATGCCAACAGTTATGGATCGTATTTAGGAACAAATAAATCACTCATTAACTTATCATCATCATCATCATCATCTTTATTCAGGACATACATATAAAATGGTCCACAGCACTATACAAAATAAAGTACATTCAAAATAGAAGAAGAAAAAAACAACAACAACAAAAAATGTAAAAATGACTACACAGTCAAAATTACATCTCTATAATAAGAAAAATAACTATCTCTCCGGTTTCATTTTATGAAGTTAATATTTATCGAACATTGCTGTAAATATGGTCATTGCTACGTTATGGGAGCAGTCTATTTCCCCCTAAATCATTCATTTGTACATGCACAGCGTAATTATTTATATTTTATGTTGGTTGTCATGGTTGTAATCCTGAACGGGTCACGCACCTCTTTGCGTGATCACGGTAGGTTAATGGCTAAATCGGAATTTATAAGCAAGATCACGGGAATCAATAACCTAATACAGCACAGTTGTGCTAAAATAAATATCATGAGACATCCATCATCAGATGAATGACATGGAAAAGTTAAGTTAGAGTCGCTAAAGCCAGTGCAACTATGCGAACATGAACACAGGCTTCTCCCTCCAATTATATAGCCTAAAAAACGTATCTAAGTTGACACCCTGCCTCTCAAAATGCCACACTGACATTAACCAAATGCGATAAAAGCTTAAAAGTACTTTGGTGTGTGTTTTATTTTATATTTACCATTTAATAATGCAATCGCTGCTGTCTTTCCATTGAAAGAACATGACAGTCCGCGTCTGTTTTGGAACTATTGGGGCTTCCATGAACCACGTGACAGCCTTGCGGACATCAAAGCGTGCTCGCAACTCTCACCGCTAACCCTGTGAGCTTATCAGTGCCGAATGTAGCAACGAGATGTTTAGCCCTTGCTGTGATTGGTTTATGTCATGCCAAGTGAGCCTATCAGTGCCCAGTTTGGGGAGTATAAAAATGTGAGTGATTTGTTTGCCAGGTATGCGTCACAATGGGTCCTGTGCCCATTGTAAACTTCAGGTGGTGAGTAAAGATAAGTGTAGGGTTTGTAATCTCAAACTTGATTGAGATGTTTACATTAGCATATTTGTGGCTGGCAGGAGACATCCTCTGGTTTTCTCTCTGGTGTGCACTGGCCCTTGCGATAGCTGGCAGGTAAGTTTCCGTATTTTAAAGAGTTTTCTTGCTTAACGGGAGACTGAATTGCTTGTATATGTTTTCAGTGTGTTGTCTGGCTGCATTCCCATAAGGCGAGTGACCTCCTGTGTGGTATGTATGATTTTAAGTTAATTTAGTTTGCCCTATTCGCATGGGATTAGTATTATCTGGTGACCTGTAGTAATTTGTAATAATTGCAGAGTTTGTCTGTGATCTTAATCCCGTCAGAATCGGCCATGTCTGTAATTTGTAAGGTAAAAATTCCCCTTTCAAATTACCTACTATATTTCGCCGAACACAGAGGTCCTGTGTATATTAGTCCCGTGCGAATCGACATCTCTGTGATTTGGCCGGATCGTATATAATTTTTTTCAAGGTTTTTGTTTCATCTGCGCCTTTTTATCCATCTTTCGCGGAGATTAGCTAGGCTGAGTTGGAGTGTTTTGATAGTATTTTGGGTGCGGGGTCATATCGCTAGTACAACTATACAATTTGCAGAAAGAGAAAGCTAGACCATCAGAAGAGCAAAAAACAAAAAGAGCGATTAGATGTCGATGAATGACATGTTTAGCAGGATATGGTAAGGACAATTCTTCTGTTTATTATATACAGCTAGACATAATAAAGACAAGACATTTCAAAGCTATAGCCCAATGACCTCATATCCGGGAGATAAGTCAGTAAATTCGAGTAAAATCACAGGCTTCGCTTATCCTGTGTGAATGTGCCTCACGAAATTCAGATGTGGGTGGGTAATTTCAAATTTACACATGGTCCCCAGGTAATACTAATCCCGTGTCGAATAGACCATGTCACAAGATGTAAACAACACTGGTCCAGAAACACTTCCTGTTTCAGTTTGTAACCGTTTTCTTTATTTCACATGTAAAGAAATGTTTTGTTTAACTTTTTGATTCAGTTTTAAATGTTCTGTTGGTTGTATTTTATCCCAGCTTTTATGTAGTGTTAAAAAACTGAAACAGGAAGTGCTTCTGGACCAGTGTTGTTTACATCTTGTGAAATGGTCTTAAGTAAATGTTTTTTTTTTTTAATCTTTGGCAGGTGTGACAATGTCCAAGGGTTCCTGACTGCACTGCTGCTTTGTCTGGGTCTCAATTTAATGGCTCTTGTAGACATAACTTTATTTTTATTGTTTTGAGTTCTGTCTAAACTGAGTTAATTTTGTTTCTGAGAAAAAGTGTTTGTTGCTTTGGTTTATGAATATGTACTTTTGTTTTACAAGTGTAAAATCTTTTGTTTGTGAGTAGTGTTGTGTTTTCTTTTTAATTGGATCACTGAACTGGAGGGGTTGGCTGTGGTTATAATTTGATTTTGTGTATTTTCACGTAGTGTGGTTAATATATTTTTTCACTGTGTTTGTGTGTGTGTATGTTGGATATTCTGCTGGCCATCTTCCTCTTTGTTCAAGGGAAGGTCTCCAGAGCGACTGAAGAGAGCAAAATCATGTTCAGACGTTACCTTTGACCTTCATCCAAACAGACAAACAAAAAAATACGTTGAGTTGTTTGTGTATGTGCAGTTCAATGACAGATCTGAGGCCTTAACCTAAAGCGCTTTGTTTCTGGTTTAGTTTTGCCCAATTCTGACGTGACTGTAAACACATCGCCGACCTACAGTGTTGCAGTTATGGGACTGAAAGTTGAGTCTTGTGCCAAGTGAGTGATGCTTTATTTTCTTGTCTTGTGGTTGGTCAGTTCTTTATCTTGTTCTGATGTTTCCCAGATTGTCCGTTCCAGTTTTCTCCAGCTACGGCTGTTCCTGCGGAGGGAAACGTTCTGATGGTTCCTGCTGGCCTAAAGCGGGCGCCATGGTCCCCATGGCGCCCGGCCCGAGGATCTCCTCGCGTGTGGCTGAGGCGGGCGCCATGGTCCCCGAAATGGAAATCGGAGATATACATCTTGTTCGAGCTTAAGCCAGGGATCACAGTGATGCAAAAATTGTGATTCTAAGCTCGAACGGTCTCAGGAGTTATGCGCAATTTAGTACTTTTAGATTTTTTAGCTTCAGCAGAGGATACAGGGTGACCTGAAGAAAAACACCACAACATCAAACCTTTGCTTTTTCTATTCAGTTAATACGAAGGTACAGTAATGCAGGGAGTCCAGTAGAAATGTTTAAATAAAAACTGTACATTTTGGTAACACTTAATTTTACATGTAGTTTCTATAGTCAATCATGCATAGATACATGCAACTTAACTCCTTACTTAAATTATATTAGTAAGTACTTGTAGTTAATTACTATTACTTCAAAATTTCATATTTCTGTATTCCAAATTTGATATTTGATACATTAGTATCATACGATTATTCACGCAAATTGTAAGTGCTGTGTAAAATGCATCTACAAGTGCTCCTTCAAAATATAGAGTGTAGAGCCATGTGTTTTAATTATGAGGCCTACTTGGCTTTTAGTGTTTGCGTTTGTATTATGTATGTAAAGTAAAAAGTAAGGTAGCCTAAGGTCGTGTAACTTTTCACAATTCAATTTTCAGACCATAAAATGCAAATGAAAAATGGAAACCAGAAACAAGACTTCTTGTTTTTCCGAGTTACATTATCAATGTATAGTTATTTTTTCTCCTGTTTATCTGAATGATTTTTTAATTTTCGTCTTGTAATTTGCCAGGTACCATTAGCACGGGGGGTGTGGCGTTGAATATTATTTCATTGATGCAACTGCTTTATTTACACTGCATGCACGTTGAGGAGAAGTTTAAAAGGTGGAACTTGTTTATTTTTAATGATGAATACCATCCGGAAATGACAGTGTCAATAAAGTAAAATCAAAGTCATGTGAAATACTATTTCCTACATTGAATAAACTAAATACAAAAATTAAAAAAAAAAACATGAAAAGACAAACAAAGCAGTGACAAACTAAAGTTAAGCAAAAATGTGAAAATGTTTTCATATAGATACACATTTAGCAGCTTTGTGATGATCACATGTAGGCTATACATAGTTCCATGACGTCACGACATCACGGGCATTTGCCAGAGCCAAGGCGCCATTGCTGCGGGAAAACATTAGAAGAAACAATTACGAGTTGAATCAGGTGAAATGAGTTTCGTGCTATATAGTGAAATGTTCATACCCTGCTGGGTCAATGGTATGATAAAATTGGCTGTGGAGGTTCAGATAAACTGGGATTTCACACTACACCTGTCATTATAGAGTCCATGGATGTGAGAAGACTAAGCTTTTGTCCGTAGAATAATGATCGAAGATTATGGCTGGCGAGGATAAAGGAAGAGAAACTCACTCAAACACTGGGCAAGGATTCGTTTGACAAAGAGCACAATGTTGTGTTTTAATGCGAGTGTAAACATGTACAAGTTAACACATTGCAGTTTGAAAATGTCCTGTATGAACAAAATGACAAGGTATTAAAACACAAAACAACCTTGTTTCCACTGTTTGATCTCACATTCTAGCATCTGCCGATCTCAGATACTACATGTCCCTGTGGCCGTACCATGTGCAAGCAGATGTATGCCCGCATTAGCATTATACTCAAATTGCATGTGTGAGTTATTCATTTTGATATTCATGCACCGAATGCTATTACGCCCTGCAAGTAGATGCACATAATTCACAGATAAGCAATCCGGTGTACTGTTCTTAGGGGGAACATGAATTAAGTTGTGCAGACTATGGCTTTTGATTAGCATCATGCCTCTTCGCTATTATAAGTTACTTTTCCATTGATTGCACTTGAGGCAAACTGTCACCGAGTCCAACTGTGATGTCAATCTGATCAGTACTGCCAGTGATTTCCAGTACTTGATTGCTCACAATGTGTAAAACGTCATGTTAATACTGAGAATAAATGCTGAACAGACACTGAAATACTGTATCTGAAGCAAAGCTGCATAATCAATTGCTCCAGTGCTTCCTTCCTTACTCGCGGCATACGGAAATTGCCAACAACGCATTTATGAATGAAATTTTCTCTCTGTCTTGTTCTTTTTAATAGTTCTTTATAGTATATATTCACTTTGTCTTTTCTACTGTATTTTGCATAATAATATAAACAAAAATAAATATTTGTTGTAACATCACATTCTCCTACAGGTAAAGCTTTGTAAAAACCTATGGTGAACACAGTGGTTTTGCCCTCAAAGTAGTATGGCTGCCCTGCGGGGAGGTCATGTAAGATTGCATCTTGGTGTGGCAGGGAACTGATGTATAGCAGGGATAGGCTAACGTGAGATAACCCCCTTTATCTATATCTAGATTTATGTAACATTATCATCCAATGTAGCCTATAAAGACATCGTCTTAGATATTGTTGTGTGAGATGTAAAAAAAAACCTCAGGACAGGTTATAAATCACTTTGGGCCTGGGTGTCATACGCAACAGCTAAAAATGTGAAGTGGTTTGTTTGCGTCACAGGCACGTCACAGTGGGTCCCTGCTCATTGAAATTCTAGAAGGTGGTGAGTAATGGTAGTTGGGTTGGGTTTGATTGAGATGTACATTAGCATGTTTGTGTGTGCAGGAGTTGAACAGTCTGTCTCTCTTTTTCTCTGTGTGCACTGGCTTCTGACAGCTGCCCCAGGTACAGTTTTATTTTCAAACAAGTTTCTGGTAATAAATTGGCAGACTGATGGTTGCTGAAATTTGTATGTTTTCAGTTTGTTTCTAAAGGGGCTGCAATTCCATGAGGTGAGTGAAGAAGATGTGTAGTTAAGTTAATCTCCTGGGTATATGTATGATTTGAATGGATTTAGTTTGTTTTTATTTCTGCAAAGCCCTACAAGAGTGTTGAAGTTATCATGTCACTGTAGGCCAAACGTGAAGTGAGCTAGCATTTTAGCATCACGGTTCCTCCTTATAAGCCACGGTGTTTTTGAATGGGTTTTTGCTAATCGCTAGAAGGTCTGTGGTGACAGAGCCTCTAAAAAATATTTTATGTTTTGATATATGACATAGAAAGTGATTCACGACTGCTGTGAGTTCTCAATTTATAAATCTTCCTCTTCAGTTCAGGGAAGGCTTCAGACGCTGACCTGAGAGAAGCAAAATCATGTTCAGCCGTTACCTTTGACCTTCATCGCGAACATAGCAGTCATGCACAATGTCGAGGTACAAACAGGTGAGCTGTGAATGACCCTTGGTTGAAGCTATCACATCTTCAAATGCATTATACGGTATATATGTGAGTTTGTTGGTGTCTTTGCAGTTAATTTCAGTTTATTAATTTGTATGTTGCAAGTTGTGGAGGGATGATGCTCATTTTGTTGTGGTTGTTTTAGTACTCTTATTTCTGTTCTGATGTTTTGAGTTTGTCCCTTTATTGTCTGTCAGCGCCAATATGCTTCAGCAGTGATTCTGGCTCAACAGCGTCTTTCCTTGAAGATTTAGTTGCTAATGTGCCGTTTGACACTGATATGTGTTTCCAGAACGATGTACCTGACTGATGTGGCTATTTATTCAATTGGGAATGCTGGTGTGTGTGTGTGTGTGTGTCCTACAGGCGTGTTGGTCCTTGTTCCAGGCATCTCTGGGAGTTTTCTCCAGCTGTTCCTGTGACTACAC
>JAQIUQ010004167.1:0-80000 GCA_030378365.1 Hybognathus amarus
CACAGGATAATGGGTTTTAAAAAAGATAACCTGACAACTACTTTGTTTTCATTTTAGTTTTTAAATTTTCAAAATGACTTTAAACAAAACAAAGTGCAACAAAATGCAAGACAACTTTACTACTTGCATACAAAGCTTTACAATATAAGAAGCGGCAAACAATGGCATAAAAGGTAACAGACAATGTAAGAAACAAGTTAAAAGGTAGTTATGAACAATAAAAACAACGCTTTAAAAATAAAGATCTAAATAAAAAATAAATGCAAATAGCAGCATCAGGCACAAATAAAAATGAGCACAAGAACATAGGGATGAATCAAAGCAGAAAAAGGGCATGGTAGGCCAGCCACTAATGCTAACATACAGAAGACAGTCAGAATACAAACCGGTACATAAATTTACAAAATAAACACAGTAAAGCCAAACCATTTACAAAGTACATTTAAATACAAAATACAACTGTTTCAGAAAAATAGGAATGGGCATAAAATGGTCAATGGGACTGGGCCATAAAACAGCACAATGGCTTACAAGGCAAGGAGCATAAATTAAAGATATATGGAAAACATTCAATCACAAAAGCCAATAAAACTAAAACAGGCTTAGGGAAAATGCAAAGACAAGAGCAGTGATAAAATGCAAAGGAAAGAGATCAAAATGCAAAGATGGGAAAAAATAATAAATAAATGCACAAATACAAAAAAGGGCATTGAGACCACGATAAGGAAATAAGTGCAGAGACTACATTTGTAATACCCTTTAAATTATCAAATGCCACAAGGAATAAATATGTAAAAATCATCACTACAACAGGCACAAAAGGGACTTCACTGGCAGAGGCATAAAAGGCAAACAGCAGAAATACAAACACTAAAGGGGAATAGGAATGCAAAATGAAGAATAATCACACATGTAGCTTTTATGCTTGTGAACTTTATTTTGTTCGTGTCTTAGAAATAGGTTAGACAAGACCATAAAGGGCACAGAACAAGAAGTTTCAATAGAAGTTAGTAAACAAAATACTGTAAAAAAGGGGAAAAGACAAAGATCAATTGAAATGGAGGGTATAAAAAATACTTAAATTCAAAACAAGGTTAAACAATACAAAGTAGCAAAAATAAGTAAGTAGACAAAGCTGCTTTGAATGCTTTAGTATTCCATTTTTTTAAAAAGCAGTTTAGAATGGCAGAGCAAAAAAAGTTAATTGAATTTATGGTGTCGACAATGATTTTGTATTATGCAGTTGATTGACTTGTATTAATATCTATACAAAGTGTCAAAAAAGGAGCATGATATTGAAAGTACACATAACAGGAATACAAAACTATACAAAGTGAAACCACAAAAAAGTTGAAAGTATTATGAAACAAAGCAAAAGGAGGATGTAGAGCCAACACACAATCCATAAAAGGATAAGGGGACCTTTGGTGAATGAGCCAGTTACAACTCGGTGGACAGCCAACTCCCATGTAAAGCCATTAGAGACTGGGGACTTGGCAGAGACAAGACCACTACACTGGAGGTGCAGTAACTGCCCATGGAGGACCTGAACAAGTTGACCGAGTGAAGTTAAGTCCGGGGGCTTGGCAGAGACAGATTACCAGCTCCACCATGTTGATGCTCTGAGGCCAAGGTGGTACTCAAGGTGCAAAGGTAAAATTAGGATGAACCAAAGGGCTGAAAGTAGCCAACAAACACAGGCTGCATTAACTAAATTACACAGGTAGAGGAGGGAGGATGACCAGCAGCAGCATCAGCAGCAATGAGAGGCTTAGTGCTGAGTGTGAAGAACCTTAGACTGGACTGTCCAAACAGCTGGAGGGACCAGCCAACAGGATAAATTTGAAAATGCAAAAAAGGGTTAGGATTCACAAATGGGGGTGTTCCAAATTACACAAAGTGGCATATGGGCAACAAAGTAAAAATCAAATAAAATAAGAGTAGAAACAGGTTAACAAAAGGCTTTAAAAAAACAGAACATGGAAACAAATATGGACCATAACCCAAGTAAAAAAAAAGAAATTAAAATGAAAAACAAAATCAAGTGCAACAAAATACAAAAAAGTAAGTTTACAACTTCAATACAAATCTTTACAATATAAGAAAGGCAAACAATGGCATAAAAAGCAGAAACAAAATGTTAGAAACCAGTGAAAGATAACTTAAAAATGGCTTAAAAACGTTAAAAAACAAAAATAAAAACCTAAATATGCCATAAATGCAAAGAGACAAAATGGTCATAAAATAGAAAGGGATAATAAAAAAGGACCAAGACAAACTTGATCTTAAATGGAACAAGAGGCAAAACCATAAATACAAAAATTACATTTAGTACAATATAAATAAAAACAAAAAACTGAAAAAAGAAATGGTCTTTGTGAGTGGGATACACCCCTATATATTGTAGCTTAAGTAACTTTGATTCTGCACTGCAGTTGATAGACTGTGGTGAAGGGTTAATCAACCCTGGACTAAGTCAAACAAGTCAAGATCCACAAGTCCAAAGAGCAAGTCCCACCCACCCAATTCCAATGGTTGAACACTGAAAGAAAGTCTCCACATTAACAGAAGTTAATGAAAATTGTATTAATTACACCATGAACCCAATAGCCATGCCATCAGGGGAAGAACAAATTCAAACAGACTGAATGAAATCGACAGCATCAAATACAAATGACCACAACAACAGTGAAGAATCAAAGCAGAAAATGGGCATGATAAGACAGCCACTAATGCGAACATACAAAACACAGTCAGAGAATAAAAACAAGTGCATAAACATAAAAAAAGTAACAAACTAGTTAATGGCAGTTCCTTTCAAAACATAATAGGGACATAGTTGTAATGGGACCGGAAACACTTTTAGAAAAATAAAACAGGGTAAAGCCTATTTTGATGCCCATTCCTAAGACAAGGAGCATTAATAAAAGATGGAAGACATTAAGTCATAAAACAAAAAAAGGCAAAGACAAGAGAAAAGGAATGAAACAAACACAAAAGATGGGAAAAATGCACAAAAACAGAAAGGGCCATTGTGACGATAGAAAAATAGGCTGTAAATACATGAGGTGAAGGCATAAATAGCAACAGCATGCAAGTTCTAGGACTATGGTGCTCTATAAAGCTGTAGAAGCAAGTTGCTTTGGTACAAGTATAAATAATAAAATGCATTAATGTAGTGAAGATTTGCAGTGACTCTGCTGAAGAAGGAACATGGCATTTATACTCTCTCTTAACATTTAAAGTTGGAGATATTTAATTTCAGACCATAAAACTGACAATACTGAAAAAAAACAAAAGACAGATGCACTAAACTGGTACCATCATTTTAATGCTTTGTATTTTTGTGTTCAGAACACATTTGTCAATAATTTACTTCTATACAAAAGGGAATACAACAGGCAATGTAATGCATTCAATCAACAGCATAAATACATAAAACATTTGACATCTGATATAAAAGGGAAAAAGGTAGCCTGAAGCAACAGGAATTCAACTGTACAAAGTGAAAAATACAAAAAGTTGAAAGCAGATTGAATAAATGGACTGCATTTACATAGCGCTTTCATAGACCCAATTGCCACCAAAGCGCTTTACAATTTGCCTCACATTCACCCATTCACACACACATTCATACACACGACGGCAACGGCAGCCATGCAAAGGCCAGGCGCCATCCAGCTCCGTCGGGGAGCAGCTGGGGTTAGGGTGTCTTGCTCACGGACACCTCGACACCGGCTCAAGGTGGGAAGCCGGGGATCGAACCACCAACCTTTCGGTTTGTAGACAACCTACATGAAACCACTGAGCTCACTGCCGCCCCTTGTGGGCAAAGGAGGATGAGTGCATGGCACACTCAAAATGTGTCAAAAACAACTCAGATGGAGCCATTAGGAGATGGGGACCTAGGCAGAGCCGAAAACAGGGCAAGACCACTGCAGGGTAGACGATAGTAACCGTAGGGGTGGAGGGACAAAGCGAGGCCCAAAACAGCTTGAGGGATAACTGTCCATGGTGGAGCTGGTAATCTGGAAGCCAAAGGCAGACCCAAAAGTACAAGGGGTGAGCAATGAAGGATGAGCCAAAGGGCTGAAAGGACCCAGCCAACACAGGATTATGGGAACACTAAAGTACTGGTATGTTTTATAATCTGTTTTGGTTTAAAGTCATTTAGAAAGTTTTAAAAAAGGGTTAGGATTTACAAATAGGGTATTACAAATTACACAAAGTGGGTTAGGGTTAGCCCTGACCAACCCGCACCATCTATATGGGCACAAGTACAAATCATAAAAGGGTTAAAACAAAATGTTAAGTATTTAAAAACAGAATATGGAAACAGAAATATGGACCATAACCTGTGTACAAAAATACTTTAAAATGAAAAATAAAAATAAATGTGTAAAAAAATAGAAATCAAAACAAGTTAGTTTACAACTTCCATACAAATTTATACAATATAAGAAGGGGAAAATCAATGGCATGAAAGGTATTTAATAAACATTGAAGGCAAAAATAAAAACTTACACCATAAATGCAAAGACAAACAAAAAGAGTCACAAAATAGGAGATATAAAGGTTTAATAAAAAGGGGAAATAGACAAACTTGATCTTAAATGGAATAAGAGGCAAAACCACAAATAGAAAAATCAAAAAACAATTAAGAAAAATTACAAAGAAAATATGTCGGAGTGGGAGCCACCCATATAGATTGTAGCTTAAGGTACTTTGATATGTACTTTTAAGTTGATGTAGACTGTTGGGGTGAAGGGTTGAATCAACCCACCAACTACAGATCCACATAAGTCCCACCCAAGTCACACAAGCCCCAACCACCCAAGTCCAAAGGATGAACAAGAAAGTTCCACATTTCCAGAAGTTCATGAAAATGAATGAATTACCAAGTGAACCTGATAGCCATCCCATCAGCAATGGGGAGAAAAAAAATTCAAACAGGTTGAATGAAAATCGCACCATCAAGCACAAATAAAAATGGGCACTAGAGCATAGAGAAGAAATCACAAAGCAGAAAAAGAGCCTAGTAAGACAGCCACTAATGCCAACATCCAGAAGGCAGTCAAGAAAAAAAAAACAAAAAAAAAACAGTAAAGACAAAACATTTTATGCAGTACATTTCAATACAAACTACTCACACAAGTCAAACCCAAGTCAAGACCCGCACAAGTCAAGACCCGCACAAGTCAAACACAAGTCAGAGACCCGCACAAGTCAAACACAAGTCAAGACCCGCACTAGTCAAACACAAGTCAAGACCCGCACTAGTCAAACACAAGTCAAGACCCGCACTAGTCAAACACAAGTCAAGACCCGGCACAAGTCAAACACAAGTCAGAGCCCGCACAAGTCAAACACAAGTCAAGACCCGCACAAGTCAAACACAAGTCAAGACCCGCACAAGTCAAACACAAGTCAAGACCCGCACAAGTCAAACACAAGTCAAGACCCGCACAAGTCAAACACAAGTCAAGACCCGCACTAGTCAAACACAAGTCAAGACCCGCACTAGTCAAACACAAGTCAAGACCGCACAAGTCAAACGCAAGTCAAGACCCGCACTAGTCAAACACAAGTCAAGACCCGCACAAGTCAAACGCAAGTCAAGACCCGCACAAGTCAAACACAAGTCAAGACCCGCACAAGCTTAACACAAGTCAAGACCCGCACAAGTTGAACACAGAGCTCAGAAGACCCGCACAAGTCAAACACAAGTCAGGACCCGCACAAGTCAAACAAGTCAAGACCCACACAAGTCGAGAACCCACACAATTCAAACACAAGTCAAGACCCACACAAAGCAGAACTAATCTTGTCTTATATATATGTGCATTTCCCACTGAGTGCTGAATTCTTGAGATAAAGTGATGTGATGCACTGTTTGCTGTGTGAACCTAAACCCCTGGATGTCCATTTCCTACCTGAATTTTCTATCACATTCTGACTGCATAAGAAGAGGCTAACACTGTTGTACTCCACTGACCGTTGAGTGTATTCATCTGGCGGCCCACTGTGAAGCGAGACACGTAGTGAACGCTTAACCGACTGCTTTGCAGTGAAACCTCCAGCCGTAAGTTCTCTGTAAGGCACTTAAAGAAGAGGATTACGTACCTGTATGCTCACCTGTCTGCTTTGCAGTGAAGCTCCCCATTGTAAGCTCTGTCTGTTTGCCCTGCAAGTGAATTCAATTCAATTAAAGTTTATTTGTATAGTGCTTTTCACAGTACTTGTTCCAAAGTAGCTTTACAGAAAGTGCATTACAGAAAAGTACATGAAAAAATACAATTAGTTAATCATGTAATTTTAAGGTCATAACATATCGCCAGCGTTGAGTTCTCTCCACATGCGTCGAGTCGGCTCTTCACAGGTGTTGAGTCATCTCTTCACAGGCATTTAGTCTTCTCATCGCAGGTGTTGGGGCATCTGAAGTCTCAATGAGAGGCTAGATACAAACTGGAGCTGTCGAACGCCATTTTCTCGGGACAAGCGTCCAGAGATAACAGCAGAAAACAGAAATAATTAACATAGCTGATGTTCATAATGATTTCCATTACACAGGAGTAGATGTTAAACCACAATCTCACAAACTCTCCACAACTCAAACTCTCCGCAACCCAACCATACGCGCCAACCCGTTTGACTAAGGTTGTCAAGCCCCACTGTCATGGTAATGCGTTTCAGTGGCAACGGTTCCGTATGGCATACAAACTACCGCAAAACACAATATCTGCCCAACCACCCATAATTCACACAATACACACAGGAAAGGAATGACTAAATACTATGCAACCTATAAAAGTATCCTACAGACTCTTCAAGTTTTATAGTATTAAATGCATTCGATCTGATTCAGAGGAATAAAATGAGTAAGCAGTATGTGAATGCTTGGCTAAAAAGATGCGTCTTTAGTCTAGTTTTAAACTGGGACAGCGAGTCAGAGCTTCGAACCATATCGGGAAGGCTATTCCAGAGTTTGAGTGTAAAGAATTTAAGTTTGAACCTAACTTTTATTTCTGGAATATTCACATTAATAAATAACTAAACCTAATTACAATAATTGTCTAGCAGTGTTGTTGAACAAATTTTAAGTACCATTCCAATGCTTATGATTTAGGGCAGATTTGACTTACTCAACCTAACCTGAGGATAATAAATAAGGTTAAAGGTGTTACAATTAAAGCACACACCGTAAAACATGGCACCCAACATGGGGCTTTAACTGTTCAATTCTGGCCAGTAATTGAACAGTTAAGCGCCTGCTAAATAGCGTGTGCGTGGATATGCTTAAGGATTAGAAATTTATTTTCTTTTTTTGAGAAATAATTAAAATAAAAAAAAATCACCAAATAGAAGACTAGAGAAACTTAGTCAAAAAAAATAATAATCTGCAGCGACATCAAGAACATCAGGAAAGCAGTGAGTGCACACCTTACCCTCACCTGAGGTAGCACGGACATGACGGACCATGGACGTGCCGATGATCACGGCGTTGTCGCGTTCCGACTCGCGAAGAGGGGAGAAGCAGTTCCGGGTGGAGATCTTGAAAACCAGGAGGGGCGGCGGAGAGGTTCTAGCTCTGGTCCTGGCTCGTGTCTTCCGCTGTGTGATCCTTGGTGTTGTGTCTGTGCCGGAGTGAATGAAGCCAGAGATGATCGCATCCTCCTGGGCAGAGAAACACATGAAGTAAACAAAGTCAGTCAAAGAGTAACTAACCACTGACTTGTGCGCATCGGCACATGATGTTTCAAGCAACAACCGCCGATCCAGCAGCTCACAGCCCACAGGCGTCGGGTCGTCTCTCCACAGGCGACACTAAACAAGGAATAGCACAGTTTCAATATAAAATGTTCCACACTAAGCATATCAATTAAGTTTGAACAAAGACTGTGATTTGGACTTTGACTTACTAGCCATTAGGTGTGTAACGTCTTGGAGATGTTGTCCGACAGAACAGCTGCTCCGATTCTGCTGGGGTGAAGGCAATCAGCACGATACAGCCTAGGTCTCTCCCAGAACAGATTCCAATTATTTACAAAGAACAGTTTCTGTTCATTAAACAACAACATTAACCATTCATTCAGTGCAAATAATCTACTGAACCTTTCCAGTCCTTGTCGGTACGTGGGAAGCCGTCCAGACACGATGATCGTTGTTTCAGGCGATGTTCTGCGTACCGTCTCGATCAGGCTCCTGTAGTCCTCCTTCAAAACCTGCGTCTGCCGCAACCTGCCGTCATGTCATTCGCTCCCGCGTGCAGTACAACAGCTCGGACAAACTGAACTCCATTTTTCTCGGGACAAGCGTCCCGAGATAATAGCAGAAAACAGATGGGAAATAATTAGCATAGCTGATGTTCATAATGATTTCCAATACACAGGAGTAGATGTTAAAAACCACAATCTCACAAAAGTCTTAGAGAAGTCATCTAATCAAATTGCAAGTACCATTCAAATGCTTATGATTTAGGGCAGATTTGACTTACTCAACCTAACGATAATAAATAATGTTAAAGGTTTTAAGATTAAAGCACACACCGTAAAACATTGCACCCAACGTGGGGCTTTAACTGTTAAATTCTGGCCAGTAACTGAACAGTTAAACGCCTGCTAAATAGCATGTGCGTGGATATGCTTAAGGATTAGAAATTTATTTCTTTTTTTTTTAAACCTAACCCTCCAATTATTTACAAAGAGCAGTTTCTGTTCATTACACAATGACATTAACCATTAATTTAGTGCAAATAATCAACTGAACCTTTCCTGTCCTTATCTGTACGTGGGAAGCGGTACAGACACGATGATCGTTGCTTCAGGCGATGTGTTGCGTAACGTCTCAATCAGGCTCCTGTAGTCCTTCAGAACCTCAGCCTAATGTTGTTCGCTCCCACAATTTAGCACAACAGCTCCGACACACTCATCCCCATTCAGGATCTTGGGAACCTGTGGAGGGACATCAAGAACATGAGCACCAGGAAAGCAGTGGGCGCACACCTTAACCTTACCTGAGGTAGCACGGACATGACCGACCATGGAGGTGCCGATGATCACGGCGTCGTCGCGTTCCGACTCACGAAGAGGGCAGAAGCGGTTCCGGGTCGAGATCTCGAAGACCGGGAGGGGCGGCAGAGAGGTTCTAGCTCTGGTCCTGGCTCGTGTCTTCCGCTGTGTGATCCATGGTGTTGTGTCTGTGCCGGAGTGAACGAAGCCAGAGATTATCGCATCCTCCTGGGCAGAGAAACACATGGAGTAGACAAAGTCAGTCAAAGAGAAACCAACCACTGACTTGTGAGAATCGGCGGGTGATGTTTCAAGCGCTGACCGCCGATCCAGGAGCTCACAACCCACAGGCATCGAGTCGTCTCTTCACAGGCCTCACTAAATAAGGAATACACAGTTTCAATATAATGTTCCACACTAAGCATATCAATTAAGTCTGAACAAAGACTGTGATTTGGACTGACTTACTAGTCATTAGGTGTGTAACGTCTTGGAGATGTTGTCCGACAGAACAGCCGCTCCGATTCTGCTGGGGTTAAGGCCATCAGTACAATACAGCCTAGATCTCTCCCACAACAGATTAAAATTATCTACAAAGAGCAGTTTCTGTTCATTACACAATGACATTAACCATTCATTTAGAGCAAATAATCTACTGAACCTTGCCTGTCCGTACGTGGGAAGCGGTCCAGACACGATGATCGTTGCTTCAGGCGATGTGTTGCGTAACGTCTCAACCAGGCTTCTATAGTCCTTCAGAACCTCAGCCTAATGTTGTTTGCTCCCACAATGCAGCACAACAGCTCCAATGCAGTCATCACCATTCAGGATCTCAGGAACCTGTGCAGGGACATCAAGAACATGAGCACCAGGAAAGCAGTGAGCACACATCTTACCCTTACCTGAGGTAGCACGGACATGACAGACCATGGAGGTGCTGATGATCACAGCGTCGTCGCGTTCCGACTCACGAAGAGGGGAGAGCGGTTCCGGGTTGAGATCTCGAAGACCGGGAGGGGCGGCAGAGAGGTTCTAGCTCTGGTCATGGCTCGTGTCTTCTACTGTGTGACCCATGGTGTTGTCTGTGCCGGAGTGAATGAAACCAGAGATGATCGCGTCCTCCTGGGCAGAGAAACGCATGGAGTAGACAAAGTCAGAGTCAAAGAGTAACCAACCACTGACTTGTGAGAATCGGCAGGTGGTGTTTCAAGCGCTGACCGCCGAACCAGCAGCTCACAGCCCACAGGCATCGAGTCGTCTCTCCACAGGCCTCACTAAATAAGGAATACACAGTTTCAATATAATGTTCCACACTAAGCATATCAATTAAGCTTGAACAAAGACTGTGATTTGGACTTTGACTTACTAGTCATTAGGTGTGTAACGTCTTGGAGATGTTGTCCGACAGAACAGCCGCTCCGATTCTGCTGGGGTTAAGGCCATCAGCACAATACAGCCTAGATCTCTCCAAGAACAGATTCAAATTATCTACAAAGAGCAGTTTCTGTTCATTACACAATGACATTCATTTAGAGCAAATAATCTACTGAACCTTGCCTGTCCGTACGTGGGAAGCGGTCCAGACACGATGATCGTTGCTTCAGGCGATGTGTTGCGTACCGTCTCGATCAGGCTCCTGTAGTCCTTCAAAACCTCCGTCTGCCGCAACCTGCCGTCATGTCATTCGCTCCCGCGTGCAGTACAACAGCTCGGACAAACTGAACTCCATTTTTCTCGGGACAAGCGTCCAGAGATAATAGCAGAAAACACATGGGAAATAATTAGCATAGCTGATGTCCCTAATGATTTCCATTACACAGGAGTAGATGTTAAAACCACAATCTCACAAAATCTTGAGAAGTCATCTGAACAAACTGTAAGTACCATTCAAATGCTTATGATTTAGGGCAGATTTGACTTACTCAACCTAACGATAATAAATAACGTTTAAAGGTGTTAAGATTAAAGCACACCGTAAAACATGGCGCCCAACTTGGGGCTTTAACTGTTAAATTATGGCCAGTAATTGAACAGTTAAGCGCCTGCTAAATAGCATGTGCATGGATATGCTTAAGGATTTGAAATTTCATCTTCTTTTTTAAAACCTAACCCTCCAATTATTTACAAAGAGCAGTTTCTGTTCATTACACAATGACATTAACCATTAATTTAGTGCAAATAATCAACTGAACCTTTCCTGTCCTTATCTGTACGTGGGAAGCGGTCCAGACACGATGATTGTTGCGTCAGGCGATGTGTTGCGTAAAGTCTCGATCAGGCTCCTGTAGTCCTTCAGAACCTCAGCCTAATGTTGTTCGCTCCCACAATTTAGCACAACAGCTCCGACACACTCATCACCATTCAGGATCTTGGAAACCTGTGGAGGGACATCAAGAACATGAGCACCAGGAAAGCAGTGAGCGCGCACCTTACCCTTACCTGAGGTAGCACGGACATGACCGACCATGGAGGTGCCGATGACCACGGCGTCGTCGCGTTCCGACTCACAAAGAGGGCAGAAGCGGTTCCAGGTTCGAGATCTCGAAGACCGGGAGGGGCGGCAGAGAGGTTCTAGCTCTGGTCCTGGCTCGTGTCTTCCGCTGTGTGATCCATGGTGTTGTGTCTGTGCCGGAGTGAATGAAGCCAGAGATTATCGCATCCTCCTGGGCAGAGAAACACATGAAGTAGACGAAGTCAGTCAAAGAGTAACCAACCACTGACTTGTGAGAATCGGCGGGTGATGTTTCAAGCGCTGACCGCCGATCCAGGAGCTCACAGCCCACAGGCATCGAGTCGTCTCTCCACAGGCCTCACTAAATAAGGAATACACTGTTTCAATATAATGTTCCACACTAAGCATATCAATTAAGTTTGAACAAAGACTGTGATTTGGACTTTGACTTACTAGTCATTAGGTGTGTAACGTCTTGGAGATGTTGTCCGACAGAACAGCCGCTCCGATTCTGCTGGGGTTAAGGCCATCAGTACAATACAGCCTAGATCTCTCCCACAACAGATTCAAATTATCTACAAAGAGCAGTTTCTGTTCATTACACAATGACATTAACCATTCATTTAGAGCAAATAATCTACTGAACCTTGCCTGTCTGTACGTGGGAAGCGGTCCAGACACGATGATCGTTGCTTCAGGCGATGTGTTGCGTACCGTCTCGATCAGGCTCCTGTAGTCCTTCAAAACCTCCGTCTGCCGCAACCTGCCGTCATGTCATTCGCTCCCGCGTGCAGTACAACAGCTCGGACAAACTGAACTCCATTTTCTCGGGACAAGCGTCCCGAGATAATAGCAGAAAACACATGGGAAATAATTAGCATAGCTGATGTCCATAATGATTTCCATTACACAGCAGTAGATGTTAAAAACCACAATCTCACAAAATCTTGAGAAGTCATCTGAACAAACTGTAAGTACCATTCAAATGCTTATGATTTAGGGCAGATTTGACTTACTCAACCTAACGATAATAAATAAGTTTAAAGGTGTTAAGATTAAAGCACACCGTAAAACATGGCGCCCAACTTGGGGCTTTAACTGTTTAATTCTGGCCAGTAATTGAACAGTTAAGCGCCTGCTAAATAGCATGTGCATGGATATGCTTAAGGATTTGAAATTTATTTTCTTTTTTTAAAACCTAACCCTCCAATTATTTACAAAGAGCAGTTTCTGTTCATTACACAATGACATTAACCATTAATTTAGTGCAAATAATCAACTGAACCTTTCCTGTCCTTATCTGTACGTGGGAAGCGGTCCAGACACGAATGATCGTTGCTTCAGGCGATGTGTTGCGTAACGTCTCGATCAGGCTCCTGTAGTCCTTCAGAACCTCAGCCTAATGTTGTTCGCTCCCACAATTTAGCACAACAGCTCCGACACACTCATCACCATTCAGGATCTTGGGAACCTGTGGATGGACATCAAGAACATGAGCACCAGGAAAGCAGTGAGCACACACCTTACCCTTACCTGAGGTAGCACGGACATGACCGACCATGGAGGTGCCGATGATCACGGCGTTGTCGCGTTCCGACTCACAAAGAGGGCAGAAGCGGTTCTGGGCTCGAGATCTCGAAGACCGGGAGGGGCGGCAGAGAGGTTCTAGCTCTGGTCCTGGCTCGTGTCTTCCGCTGTGTGACCCATGGTGTTGTGTCTGTGCCGGAGTGAATGAAGCCAGAGATTATCGCGTCCGTCCTGGGCAGAGAAACACATGGAGTAGACGAAGTCAGTCAAAGAGTAACCAACCACTGACTTGTGAGAATCGGCGGGTGATGTTTCAAGCGCTGACCGCCGATCCAGGAGCTCACAGCCCACAGGCATCGAGTCGTCTCTCCACAGGCCTCACTAAATAAAGAATACACTGTTTCAATATAATGTTCCACACTAAGCATATCAATTAAGTTTGAACAAAGACTGATTTGGACTTTGACTTACTAGTCATTAGGTGTGCAACGTCTTGGAGATGTTGTCCAGACAGAACAGCCGCTCCGATTCTGCTGGGGTTAAGGCCATCAGTACAATACAGCCTAGATCTCTCCCACAACAGATTCAAATTATCTACAAAGAGCAGTTTCTGTTCATTACACAATGACATTAACTATTCATTTAGAGCAAATAATCTACTGAACCTTGCCTGTCTGTACGTGGGAAGCGGTCCAGGCACGATGATCGTTGCTTCAGGCGATGTGTTGCGTACCGTCTCGATCAGGCTCCTGTAGTCCTTCAAAACCTCCGTCTGCCGCAACCTGCCGTCATGTCATTCGCTCCCGCGTGCAGTACAACAGCTCGGACAAACTGAACTCCATTTTCTCGGGACAAGCGCCCGAGATAATAGCAGAAAACAGATGGGAAATAATTAGCATAGCTGATGTCCCTAATGATTTCCATTACACAGGAGTAGATGTTAAACCACAATCTCACAATCTTGAGAAGTCATCTGAACAAACTGTAAGTACCATTCAAATGCTTATGATTTAGGGCAGATTTGACTTACTCCACCTAACGATAATAAATAAGGTTAAAGGTGTTAAGATTAAAGCACACCGTAAAACATGGCACCCAACTTGGGGCTTTAACTGTTTAATTCTGGCCAGTAATTGAACAGTTAAGCGCCTGCTAAATAGCATGTGCATGGATATGCTTAAGGATTAGAAATTTATTTTCTTTTTTTTTAAAACCTAACCCTCCAATTATTTACAAAGAGCAGTTTCTGTTCATTACACAATGACATTAACCATTAATTTAGTGCAAATAATCAACTGAACCTTTCCTGTCCTTATCTGTACGTGGGAAGCGGTCCAGACACAATGATCGTTGCTTCAGGCGATGTGTTGCGTAACGTCTCGATCAGGCTCCTGTAGTCCTTTAGAACCTCAGCCTAATGTTGTTCGCTCCCACAATGCAGCACAACAGCTCCAACGCGCTCATCACTGTTCAGGATCTCAGAAACCTGTGCTGAGACATCAAGAACATGCACCAGGAAAGCAGTGAGCGTGCACCTTACCCTTACCTGAGGTAGCACGGACATGAATAAATAGCACAGACATAAATGAGTGGTAAAGAAGAAAAACAAGGACTGATGAATCAACTGGAGCTACAAACACAAACAAAAAAAGAGCAGAAAGAGCAGGCTGATTCAATGAGGAGGTTACCACAGGACAGAAGATCATTTGTGAGAGATTGTGAGTAGCCCAAATCAATTTCCATCCTCCTCTTGTGTCTGTGGGACCTCTTGATGTGAATCCTAGATCAGAAGACGGGCGACGGCCATATGTGTATTTCCCACTGAGTGCTGAATTGTTGAGATAAGCGATGTGATGTACTGTTTGCTGTGTGAAGTGTGAACGTAAACCCACTGGATGTCCATTTCTTACCCGAGTTTCACATTCTGACTGCATTTATCTGGCAGCCCACTGTGAAGAGGGACACGTAGTGAATGCTTAACTGACTGCTTTGCAGCGAAACCTCAAGCCGTAAGTTCTCTGTCTGTCTCTAAAAAAAGAGGATTACGTACCTGTAAACTCACCTGACTATGACACAAACACACACATCAGAGAGAGAAGACGGGGCAATCTGCTGATTCACAATAAAGGGTTAGGACGAACTACAGTATATGTGACACACAATCAGAGAGAGAGGACGGGGCGATCTGCTGAATCACAGAAAAGCGTTATGATGAACTACAGTACCTGTGACACACACACACACCGAGAGAGGACAGGGTTATCTGCTGATTCACAGTGAAGGGTTAGGATGAACTACAGTACCTGTGACACACACAGAGAGAGAGGATGGGGCGACCTGCTGATTCACAGTAAAGCGTTACGATTAACTACAGTACCTGTGACACACACACACCAGAGAGAGAAGACGGGCGATCTTGCTGATTCACAGTAAAGCGTTACGATTAACTGACAGTACCTGTGACACACACACACACACAGAGAGAGAGGACGGGCGATCTGCTGATTCACAGTAAAGGGTTACGGATGAACTACAGTACCTGTGACACAAACATCAAGAGAGAGAGGACGGGGCGATCTGCTGATTACAGTAAGGCTTAGGACGAACTACAGTATCTGTGACACACACACAAGAAAGAGAGGATGGGGCGATCTGCTGATTCACAGTAAAGGGCTACGATTAACTACAGTACCTGTGACACACACACACACCAGAGAGAAGACGGGCGATCTGCTGATTCACAGTAAAGGGTTAGGATGAACTACAGTATCTGTGCGACACACACACACACATCAGAGAGAGGACGGGGCGATCTGCTGATTCACAGTAAATCGTTCGAGTTAACTACAGTACCTGTGACACACACACACACATCAGAGAGAGAGAGAACGGGGCGATCTGCTGATTCAAAGTAAAGGGTTACGATGAACTACAGTACCTGTGACACACACACACACACATCAGAGAGGGAGGACGGGGCGATCTGCTGATTCACAGTGAAGGGTTAGGATGAACTACAGTATCTGTGCACACACACACACACATCAGAGAGAGAGGACAGGGCGATCTGCTGATTCACAGTGAAGCGTTCACGATGAACTGACAGTATCTGTGACACACACACACACACATCAGACAGAGAGGACGGGGCGATCATGCCTGATTCACCAGTAAAGGGTTAGGAATGAACTACAGTATCTGTGAGACACACACACACATCATCAGAGAGAGAGGACGGGGTGATCTGCTGATTCACAGTAAAGGGTTACGATGAACTGACAGTACCTGTGACACACACATCAGAGAGAGAGGACGGGGCGATCTGCTGATTCACAGTAAAGCGTTACGGATGAACTACAGTACCTGTGACACACACACACACAGAGCAGAGGACGGGGCGATCTGCTGATTCACAGTAAAGGGTTACGATGAACTACAGTACCTGTGACACACACACACACATCAGAGAGAGAGGACGGGGCGATCTGCTGATTCACAGTAAAGGGTTAGGATGAACTACAGTACCTGTGACACACACACACACATCAGAGAGAGAGGACGGGGCGATCTGCTGATTCACAGTAAAGCGTTAGGACGAACTACAGTACCTGTGACACACACACACATCAGAGAGAGAGGACGGGGCGATCTGCTAATTCACAGTAAAGCTTTAGGACAGAACTACAGTACCTGTGACACACACACACCAGAGAGAGAGGACGGGGCGATCTGCTGATTCACAGTAAAGGGTTACGATGAACTACAGTACCTGTGACACACACACACACACCAGAAAGAGAGGACGGGCGATCTGCTGATTCACAGTAAAGGGTTACGATGAACTACAGTACCTGTGACACACACACACACACACACACGAGAGAGGGACGGGCGATCTGCTGATTCACAGTAAAGGGTTAGAGATGAACTACAGTACCTGTGACACACACACACACAGAGAGAGGATGGGCGATCTGCTGATTCACAGTAAAGGGTTACGATGAACTACAGTATCTGTGACACACACACCACACATCAGAGAGAGAGGATAGGGCGATCTGCTGATTCACAGTAAAGGGTTAGGATGAACTACAGTATCTGTGACACACACACACACATCAGAGAGAGGACGGGGCGATCTGCTGATTCACAGTAAAGGGTTACGATGAACTACAGTATCTGTGACACACACACACATCAGAGAGAGAGGACGGGGCGATCTGCTGATTCACAGTAAAGGGTTAGGATGAACTACAGTATCTGTGACACACACACACACACACATCAGAGAGAGAGGACGGGCGATCTGCTGATTCACAGTAAAGGGTTACGATGAACTACAGTATCTGTGACACACACACACACACACACACAGAGAGGATGACGGGCGACTGCTCATTCCCAGGTAAAGCGTTACGATGAACTACAGTATCTGTGCACACACACACACACACACATACAGAGAGAAGAGGACGGGGCGACTGCTGCATTTACAGTAAAGGGTTACGATGAATCACAGTACCTGCTGACGCACACACCAGAAGAGAGGGATGGGTGCAATCTGCCTGATTCACAGTAAAGCGTGATCGATGAACTACAGTATCTGTGACGCACACACACACATCAGAGAGAGAGAGAGGACGGGCGATCTGCTGATTCACAGTAAGGGTTAGGATGAAACTACAGTATCCTGTGACCACACACACACACACATCAGAGAGAGGACGGGCGATCTGCTGATTCACACAATAAAGGGTTATAGGATGAACTACAGTATCTGTGACACACACACACACACATCAGAGAGAGAGAGAGGACGGGGCGATCTGCTGATTCACACAGTAAAGGGTTAGGATGAACTACAGTATCTGTGACACACACACACACATCAGAGAGAGAGGAACGGGCGATCTGCTGATTTACAATAAAGGGTTAGGAATGAACCATAGTATTGTGCA
Source organism: Hybognathus amarus (assembly GCA_030378365.1). Classification (NCBI taxonomy): domain Eukaryota; kingdom Metazoa; phylum Chordata; class Actinopteri; order Cypriniformes; family Leuciscidae; genus Hybognathus; species Hybognathus amarus. The sequence goes on from JAQIUQ010004167.1 coordinate 17,946, forward strand.
CACACACACACACACACACACACACACACACACACATCAGAGAGAGAGGATGGGCGAATCTGCTCGATTCACAGTAAAGGGTTAGGATGAACCACAGTACCTGTGACACACACACACATACACACATCAGAGAGAGGACGGGCGATTCTGCTCATTCACAGTAAAGGGTTCAAGGATGTAACTACAGTATCTGTGACGCACACACACACACACATCAGAGAGAGAGGATGGGGGCGATCTGCTCATTCACAGTAAAGGGTTACGATGAACTACAGTACCTGTGCACACACACACACACATCAAGAGAGAGAGGATGGGGCGATCTGCTGATTCACAGTAAAGGGTTAGGATGAAGCTACAGTACTCTGTGACACACACACACACACATCAGAGAGAGAGGACGGGGTCGATCTGCTGATTCACAGTAAAGGGTTATGATGAACTACAGTATCTGTGACACACACACACACATCAGAGAGAGAGGATGGGCGATCTGCTGATTCACAGTAAAGGGTTAGGATGAACTACAGTACCTGTGCACACACACACACACATCAGAGAGAGAGGACTGGCGATCTGCTGATTCACAGTAAAGGGTTAGGATGAATGCTACAGTACCTGTGACACACACACACACATCAGAGAGAGAGGACTGGGCTGATCTGCTGATTCACAGTAAGGGTTAGGATGAACTACAGTATCTGTGCACACACACACACACACATCAGAGAGAGAGGATGGGGCGATCTGCTTATTCACAGTAAAGGGTTAGGACTGAACTACAGTACCTGTGACACACACACACACACACATCAGAGAGAGAGGATGGGGCGATCTGCTGATTCACAGTAAAGGGTTAGGATGAACTACAGTACCTGTGACACACACACACACACATCAGAGAGAGAGGATGGGGCGATCTGCTGATTCACAGTAAAGGGTTAGGATGAACTACAGTACCTGTGACACACACACACACACATCAGAGAGAGAGGATGGGGCGATCTGCTGATTCACAGTAAAGGGTTAGGATGAACTACAGTACCTGTGACACACACACACACATCAGAGAGAGAGGATGGGGCGATCTGCTGATTCACAGTAAAGGGTTAGGATGAACTACAGTACCTGTGACACACACACACACACATCAGAGAGAGAGGATGGTCGATCTGCTGATTCACAGTAAAGGGTTAGGATCAACTACAGTACCTGTGACACACACACACACACACATCGAGAGAGAGGATGAGGCGATGTTGCCTGATTCACAGTAAAGGGTTCCGATGAACCACAGTACCTGTGACACACACACACACACATGCAGAGAGAGAGGAGGGCGAATCTGCTGATTCACAGTAAAGGGTTACGGACGAACTACAGTACCTGTGACACACACACACACACACACACACACACACATCAGAGAGAGAGGACGGGGCGATCTGCTGATTCACAGTAAAGGGTTAGGATGAACTACAGTACCTGTGACACACACACACACACACACATCAGAGAGAGAGGATTGGGCGATCTGCTGATTCACAGTAAAGGGTTAGGATGAATCTACAGTACCTGTGCCACACACACACACACACACACACACACACATCAGAGAGAGAGGCACGGGGTCATCTGCTGATTCACAGAAGGGTCTAGGATGAACTACAGTACCTGTGACACACACACACACACCAGAAGAGAAAGGACGGGGGGCGATCTGCCTGATTCACAGTAAGCGTTACGATCAAACTACACAGTCTGACGCACACACACACATCAGAGAGAGGATGAGGGCGATCTGCTCTATTCACAGTAAAGGGTTGGGATGAGTACAGTACATGTACGACCAATCGTTTCCACTGCACAAGACCCCTATTCGTTGTCTGGTGTCATTTAAAGCCCTTTAAAGATGCACTGAAACTCTCATTTGGACCTTGAACCGTTTGGACCCCATTGAAGTGCATTATATGGAGAAAAATCCTGGAATGTTTTCATGTAAAACCTTAATTTCTTTTCGACAGAAGAAAGAAAGACATGGACATCTTGGATGACATGGGGTGAGTAAATTATCCGCAAAAGTTTTTATTAAAAGTGAACTACTCCTTTAAATGTGTGTGTCAGCTCTTTGGGATAGTTGAGATGTAATGCATATATTAAACATCAAAAGAAAAGCATCAGCCAACCTGGAAATGTCCCTTAAAACAATGTCACCTTCCAGCACAACAGCAATCCCAGCAGGGTCAAACTGAACAGTGGAAGTCGAGTCTCCATTCACCATGCTGACAAGAGCTACAGCTGAATCTGCAATGTCTGGCTCATCCACCTCTTCAGTCTGAAAAGCATGAGAACTTCATGAGCATAATCAGATAAATAACATTAAAATTCAAACGAGATGTATAAAAACCTACATTCCACATTTTGAAAAACAGGGTCATCTTTGTGCAAGTAGACAGGTAGGGCTTGAAGTGCAGCTGTGCGTCTATTGTCAATATCGTAGAGATCCTGGAAAAAGACAGAACTGTCTTAGTGGTGAAAGAGAAAAGAAAAAAAATAATAAAAGTACAGATGAAAGAGGGGAAGAAATTTGAAGCAAAAAAAGTTCAAAGCTAGTATTTAAACTATTAACAGATAAAAATACTTGTGCACATTAACCAATTAACTTGTACTATAACTGTAATTAACAACATTTACCACAAGATCAACAGCACTAAAGATGCTTCTCAGTGCTTCAGCAGCTTAACAGCAATTAGTTGAGGAGTCTGGTTATCCACTTCTGCATAGAACTTGTTTTCAAGCTGATTTTAATAATTCTGTGGAATTCTGCAGCAATCTGAAAGCAAGCATTCAAACAAATAACAAAAAAAAGTTAAACAACAACAAAACAAAAGAAACAGACACACATAAACACACAAAAAAATGAAAACTAACAGACAGCAACTGAGAAAATTACCTGAGATTCCAAACGAAGTCCTTCACTGGTTGTGATGGGTTATCTTCAACGATCTGTTTGCGATGCAGCGCAAATGGACTTTGCATGAGTTTTTGGGCATCAGCCCAAGACTTCTTTCTGTCTTGGAGCAACAAAGATAGAAAATAGTTGAAGTGTCTAAGCTTTCAGCAGCTCTCTCTCTTTTTGTAAAACTTTGTAAGTAGTTTACCTCAGCTGGACGAGCTCTTTTGATGTTGTTGTGGAGACTCTCTGGATTATTTTGGCTTCTCTTCCACAAGTTAACAGCCACCTTTTCACAGCCAGATCTGCTGAGTTTCATGTGATAGTTGCCCATCTTAATCACAGAACCGCAATTTCCAATCCATCACTTAAATCCAAATCATTAAAATGACAAGGGATGAGAAAACCCTGAGTTATGCCAACCTCTAAAATCAGTTTTAAAATGCTGCATACTTTTAGTATTTTCACCTCTAAATTCCAAATTGTAATAGAACACACATATGCTCTGGTCTCAGAAGTTTGAACCTAAATAGAAAATAAAAACACAAATTAATAGTGAGGCAAGAGACATGTCAAAATCATACAACAATTTCAGAATTTGGAAAATTTGGCTTTGATTACAGCCAATTTAGTTCTAAGTAGCGTTATTAGTTTTAAAAACAAGTGAGATTAAATTAAAGTAGTTTTAATCTTAATCTTGTTTCAATTTAGGTTCTGTAACCGTAAAGCTTCAATACAAGCAACTGCGATAACCAACAGTGCCACAAATTAATTATTATCCGTGCGATGCGATCACGTACATCAAGTCATTCCCGTTTAAATTTAACCGTTAGTTAAATCAATCCATAAATAACATCGCAACATGTAGGCCTAAAGTGTGCCTGATCATTTAGTAACGTTAGGTCTATCAGCAAAACACAAGTAAATAGTTTCAGTTGATGACTTTTCGGTCACATTCTGGTGCAGATTACTTGAAAAAGTAAAGAAGTACTTACCAGATTATAGCCAGGAAACAAACCGCAGCAAACACAGAAACGACGACGATGAACGGAAATAATTCCACAGAACCACGTTGAGGCAACGACTCCCGCATGACATGGCGGGCTTCCAAGTTCAAGGTTCAAATTCGAGCGCTCGATTTCAAACGGGAATTATTTTTACTCCGTTGTTATTTTTGTACAGTCATTTGAGTAAAACATGAAATAAACGGACATGATATGTTGACTCCTTGTAGTGTGTTGTATCTTAGATAGTTAAACCTGGTATGTTATGTTTTAAAAAAATTGCGCCTATTAGACTCGTCTTTTTCGTTGGCAGATTGGCACTCTATAAAGCTCATTACTGCCACCAAGAGGCAGTTTTACACCGTTGTTATTTTTGCAGTCATTTGAGTAAAACATGAAATAAACTGAACATGATAGTCATGTTGACTAGTCTGTTTTGGAGAGTTTTACAGTAGGTTTTAAAAATAGCAAATAAAGTGCATTGAGAATGCTTAAAACATTTTTAAGATGTATGCATTTCAATTAATAGTAAAATTCCATCAAATTTACTTGAACAATCATTATTAAATAAAATTAAAACATGTAAGGATCATGAAATTTGATGGAATTTTACTTTTGAAATTTGTAAATCTTTTTAAAAGCCTTTAAAATGTTTTCCAGAGTAGAGACTCTTCTTTGTTGAATTGGCAGATTGGAATGAAATAAAGCTCATTACCACCACCAAAAGGCAAAAGTAAGGCTATGGTATTTAAGATGACGTCAAATTTTACTTATTTTATTTGAGTTACTGGAACTTAAAACAGCCAAAACGTTGAACAAACTTAAAAGTTTTAAGTTAAATGAACTCTTTCACTGTTTTGAGTATAGTTCACTTAACTTTAATAAGTAGGTTATACTGTTTAGGAATACAGTGCAGAGGGGATGGCCTCAAATGATAAGTATATCCACACACACACACCTTTTAGTTGCTGTGAGAGTGAATGTATGAACAATGTCTTTGTCTTACAGGGATTGCAGGACCGTTGGAGGTAGAGAACCGGCAAGGGAACTAGGAGACAGGATCTTGGAGAAAGCTCAGAGGATAAATAACTCAGGAAAGCAGACCGGTGTGTAATCCACAGACTAAGACCAAACAGAGTGTGTGACTGAGGTGTGTTTAAATACTGTGGTGATGAGTGTGCTGATCAGGTGCAGGTGAGGATGATGACTGGGTAATTGAGGGGAGGTGATGAGCAGGAGGACTTCTGGGAATTGTAGTTTTGAGTGATATGTAAACTTATCTTGCATTGATATGGCTGGACTGTGGCTGCGTTCTAAACCACACACTCACTGGGTAGGTACCTAATTTCAATAAACTTGACGAGTGCTAAAAGTGTAGGTACTTTATAGCCTGATCACATTAAGTATAAATTATATCTGCACATCTGCCATGTTGACATTATCCCAAGCGCAACAACTTAAAAGATATGAGCGACAGGTTTAATTCATGTATCTGTAAATATCTTGATATTGATGAAACTTGTTCATTTTGTGGACTTGTTGAAGAATCAAGTGTCCATTTATTTTGTGATTGTACCATAACCAATACATTTATGGTTATTTTAAGTTCTTATATTTTTAACCCTATAATGTGACCCACAGTATTATCTTTAAAGATTTAGAGACAAAACCCTTTCAAATAAATTAAATAATTATATATATATATATATATATATATATATATATATATATATATATATAGGAAATGCCATTAATATAAAACTTTGCGCATTGTGTTATATATAGCTCTTGTCTGTAGGCTATAGTTTTCCTCCCATAGAACCTATTATTAATTAACCCCTTGAGTTCTCCTTGTCCGAACTCTGTTGAGTTCCTCCACACCCCCTCAGCATTGGACATGGCGGGAGCGTCTGGTGCTGGGCCTATCACTCGTCAGCAGTGTGGAACCTGTGTTAGGCTGGGTCCATACGGTGATCCCACATGTGTATTCTTCCACGGTACAGCTCCCTATGGCGAGCCTGTGTCTTTCGCTGTCTTTCTGCCATCACTGTTCGGTGTTCCCAGTGTTGTCCAAGTCTAACTGAGTGGGTCTTGTGGAACAGCAGTGAATTCCTGGCCTAAGCCTCTTCTGCTAAAATGTCAGGAGGATCACGAGGCTTTTGTCTAGGCACTGGAAGGTGGCAGCTTTAGTGGCATCTACGTCTGTATTTAAACCCGTGCCACTGGGTGGAGTGTGAGATGCATATCTCGCACGCCAATGTGCATTGGCTTGTTTTAAAATACTCAAAGACAAAAGGCTGCCTAGCGTGATCCCATTCCAGTCAACGTCGACTACGTCCTCTGTTCCCTCCTTTTCAAGGGATACGCATACGCAACCAGGACGTTACCTATATGCCTATTTAAGTACAAACAGCGACTTTCGCTGTGACTAACACTGTCAAAATTAGCCCTATTTTTTGGTTTGATATATCTGTTAGAATTTCCTGTATACATTTTGTTTGAATATTCTGTCTCTTAAAGATTTTCTGGTAACACTTTAGAATACTGAATCTTACTTACTGCAGAATTGATAAGGAATTATTGACGAACTAGTGTAATTCTTCATTAACTACTTCTTCACTACTGTTAACTACTAAGGAAGATGTGTTAACTAATCAGTATGTAATATAATTTTATGATTGTGTTAAGTATCAGTTAGTTAATCAATAGCTAATGAATTTTGTCATACCTCCTGAAGAACTACTACTAATTATCAACTAATTAAGGTTCAAGAAAAATAACTAAGAAGTAACTACTGAACAGTCATACAAAACTAACCTCAGATTATTTGTATACTTTAATATATAGTACTGTGTGTGTCTGTTTTCCTCAGCATCAAATGCCTCTGAGTAAATTCATGTATTTGAGGCAACGACTTGAGGGAAACTGAAAATATAGGGAACTTATTAGTAATTAATAAATAAGTATCAAACAATTCTGCAGGAATTACTTGGAAGCTGGAACAGTATTCTAAAGTGAAAATATAGGGAACCCATTAGTAATTAATAAAGAATTATCAAATAATTATCCAGGAATTAGGCTACTTATAATCTGAAACAGTCTTGTAAAGTGAAAATATAAGGAACTTCTTAGTAATTAATAAATACCTTTTAAATAGTTCTTCAGGAATTACTTAGAAGCTGGAACAGTATTCTAAAGTGACAACACAGGGAACCCATTAGTAATTAATAAATAATTATCAAATAATTATCTAGGAATTAGGCTACTTATAACCTGAAACAGTCTTCTAAAGTAAAAATATAAGGAACTTATTAGTAATTAATAAATAATTATTAGATAGTCCTTCAGGAATTACTTAGAACCTGAAACAGTATTCTAAAGTGACAATATAGGGAACCCATTAGTAATTAATAAAGAATTACCACACATACTTCCTGACGCAAATCAAACTTACTGAAAAAAGTATATATATATATATATAGCCTATATATATTAACGTAATCATCTAAACCTAAACTCAAAAATTTTTTTAAAAAACCTTGGGAGAACCCAGGCTCAGTGTATGTGGCTACCGCGATATTGCCAGAACTTGAATGGTGCAAAAGAAGTTTAAAATGTATAAGAACTAAGTATAATAATAAGGTGTAATATACATTATAGGTTTTTGCTTATTTGCAGATCAGAACCTATAGGTAAATGTCTGAACTTATCTTTCTTATTAGTGATGAAGAATGACAAACTGACTACAGAGTATGATTGTTAATTAGTAGTTACTTCATAGTTATTTTTCTTGAACCTTAATTAATAGATAATTAATAGTAGTTCTTTGGGAGGTATGATAGAATTCATTAGCTATTGATTAACTAACTGATACTTAACACAATCATAAAATTATATTACATAGTGATTAGTTAACACATCTTCCTTAGTAGTTAGCAGTAGTGACTTAAGTGTTAATAAAGAATTACCTATTAGTTCTCCATTAATTCCTTATTAGTTATGCAGTAAGTAAGATACAGTATTCTAAAGTGTTACCAATTTTCTCATGAAAATGCTGTGTAAAAAAGGCACGCTTGAAGTTACTTCAAAGATTCATGGCACAGATTTTGGGCTCTCCCCAGCATGGCTGTGGAAACCGGTTCAGTTTATTAACAGGACCAACAGAGCCTTTGCACTCCTCCAGGATGAGCTTCATGTTCAAGCCCTCCAGGATTATTTTGATACAGTAAAGCAATTTTCTAAATTTTTATGTTTATATATAGATAATTATATAAAAAAATAGTACAAAAGGTTCAAGCTGAAAACGATACAGACTCTAATTTATATGTGTAATATGTTTTCTATAAATATTTTCTCAGTATTAAGTTTTCTGTTCCTTGGATTTATTTGTACATTGCTGAATTTTCTTTTTAATATCCTAATTTTGTCACAGTAAATATGTTAAAATGTCTGAATGCTGAACCCTTGTGTTTTTTTATGTGATTCAGAGAAAACCATATCATCAGGGGGAAAGGAGACACAATAAATATATATATATATATATATATATATATATATATATATATACATACATACATACATACATACATACATACACACACACACACACATATATACATATATACATGTTAAATAGTTGTTTTTCTCCCAGTTATTTATTTTTGGACATACAATTTTATCTGCTGCAGGCTTACAGTGTATTGTTTTTAAAAATGTTATTAAACAGCATAGATGTTGAAAACAAAGTCACAAAAAATGTAAAACAGTCACATTATAAAAATCATGCGATTGACATTATAGATTATCACTCACTAATCATTAATCTCAGGGAACAGAGTTAAGTATTCTGATGATGGTTTGAATATTTTCAGAGACAGAATCTGTTTAATTGATATAGAGCAGTGTATCCCCTTCCCCCGAACTAGAGGTTGCCAAATAGGCGGCAGGATCCAACATTCTTTTATCTGACACATTTGTAGCGGCTGACTGGTAGATAGGTGGAGGGTGGAGCATCATACCAAAACACAACATGACAACATCAACATCAGTTGAGGGCTGCAACTTTACTTTTTAAATGACAATATCCTGGCTGGACTACTGTTGTCAGTGATATAAGAATTTGAAATGAACATGATTTCTTAATGTCTAGTGATATATCAGGGCCATTTTATGATTATTTTAAATAAATTTCTTACATACAGGTCCTTTAAAGTTTTAAAAAAGGTTATGAAAATACAAATATACAGAAAGTGTAGAGATCTACAAGACCAATAAGTGAAAAATAACCAACAATAAAAATAACTCTCTTATACCTTTACTTCAGTTGGACCTTCCATCTCCAAACTACATCCCAGACTGGCAATCCTGCAGGATCATCCTGTGGGCCTTTATATATGGGCACAACCACTGACAGGAACGCAAACCACAAGGAATAAATTCAACTAACCACCAAATCTCAATATAATAAACTTTCTGTACATGGCCTAATTCACAAATAATTATTTAAAAAAACATTAATATATTTCCTCATTTGAAAAACTGTTACATTTTTAAACAAACATTCAATTGTTTAATCCAATCGTGAAGTAAAAGATGTTACAAAAAGACTCTACAAAAATATACTATTATGTTCATGTTGAAATGGAGAAATATCCATGACCTGATTCATGTAAAAAGGGAGTATATTATCTTTTTTTATCTTTTCCATTGAGTCAGGCCAATTTCTCGAGTGGCACCTGCTCATAAAACAAAGAAGGGTAAAAGGAAAAAAAGCATGGTGATAAACAAGCGAAAAAGAAAGAATTAGACAGAGCCCACTGACTCTTTGTGTCAAAACTTTAGCCGCATTACATGTAGATAAAATGTCACGCACTGTGCAAAGCAACAATTGGAACCTGCTAATTCACTGGCTTGTCATGTTGCTGAAATAATATTGTGGCGAGCAGGACGAGGCCGAGTGAGAGCGGTCAGAGATAATGAGCACACCTAGACGCACCGGTCTCGCGTCATAAAGGAGGAGCGGCGACGCGACAGTGGATAGAGGAACAGGCCTGAGTTGTGACGTTAGGCTTGTTTGAGATGAGCAAAATCTGCGCAGAACCGATCACCGGTGATCAGCGCGAGATGCATGCCGGTTAGAAATGTGTCCGAGAACGGTCCGCCTGGCTCTGACGTCATGCCGACGTGTGTCAAAAAACTCTCGCGAGCGCAAGGCGTCCCTGTCGGATTCTGCAGTCGCGCGCAGTTGCTCTCCACCGACTGCGCTGATCAAAAGCATGATGGGAAACGACTTGCTGACGACACAGCTTAATGTTCATTGGTTTAAACAACCGTGATGTATTTTTCTCGTTTAACATGTTTGATTTTAAAACTCTGATATCATGTTTTATTTGTATACATATTTGTTATGGGTGAATAAACTCTCTGACAGTGCCATATGGGTTATTATGTGATGTCAAATATGATATTTTTATGCACATGCTATTTTTATTTAAACAATATATAAAAACACATGTCTGTATTAAAGAAAAATATAGATAAACACATATTTGGAATGTAATTAAATAACAAGGTGTCTTGTTCATTATATTTATTTTCATATAAAAGCAACAGAACTTAAAATTACATCCAGTTTATTAGCAACACGTGCACGAGCGTGAATCCCGTGAATCCCGCGATATCAGACTTTGATCTCACAGGTGTCAGACCCACTGCGAGAACCAAGATTTGTCCGTCTTGCCTGCGCTTTTTCACTCCTCCTCTCACTGCAGCCGCCTACTCTCGACTACACTGCAGGCGAGGCGCATCTCAAACAAGCCTTTTATGTTCTTAAAAAAAAAAAAAAAACAAACGTGGAGCCGAAATAACCTATCACAATGCATTATTTTACAGCACAAGTTTCGAAATTAGCATTCAATTTCGACAATGCATTCGAATCACGTCACATGTACCTATAATAGTGATGATGATGATGTGAAGTACCATTCATTCACATTAATAATTGCCTGACAATTTGTAATATTCTTCTTATTATTATGATTTGTGTTAATGACAATTATTGTTATTTAGAAGAAGGATGTCGTTATTATTATTTGTATTATTATTATCATTTAAGAAGAAGAATGTATTTTTTTTATTATTTTGTCAGTATGAATTATTTTTTGGTCATTGAAAGCCTTTTATTACCGAACCGAGTCGCTCCTGCCGGGGATGATCCTGAAACGTCAGGGTAAAGCGCACAGGCTCGCAACTGAAGGAATACATATGCTTGCAAATCAAATGCTTTGGTAAAGTCACACAAATTAAACATTGAAGTCCACTTTGCTCAAAAATAAACACTGAAGTTTATAATTACTGTGCTGTTTTTTTTACAGTGGGTCATAATATATCATATCTTTTAGTTTGTAAGTGCGTTTTGTGGTGTTAGGTTTTTTCTGCGCATTTCCACATATACAGCACCTCCTGAGCTGGTGTAGGATTTTGAGCGTGCCGTACGCCAACGTCCATATTGATAAATCTCAAAGTCACCGTGGTTTTGGGTGTATGCTGGAAATTTGGTGTACGCACTTTTGATAAATGAGGGCCATTGTGTTTTGCGGTAGGTGGTATGCCATACGGAACCGTTGCCACTGAAACTGCATTAACGCACCAGTGGGGCTCGACAGACGTAGTCAAACGGGTTGGCGTGTTTGGTTGGGTTGTGTGAGATTGTGGTTAGGTCTCTGTAGAGGACAGTGAGCTGGGCTGAATGTAGTGGGGGACGGAGGGTGGACTCTGGGACGCCAGACTCAGCTGTCGAGGCCCCTTGAGGTGTCGTGGGTTAGTCGACGAAACACTGAGGATGGAAGGTGCCCACTTGAAGACCCTAGAGATGTCCCCTACTCGGCTCAGTCCAGACGGTTGTGGTGCTGGTCCACTAGGGAGAACACACTGTAGTCACAGCCGTCATGTGTGTGCTGACGCTCCAAGTACACTGCAGCCGTTAACCCCGGACAGAAAAGGAGTCACACCACCACATGGAAAGAAGCATAAATGGATGGAGAAGCACAGTTTACTGTAAAGCTACGTCTTAGTTTTGCTTACCTTGTCGAAAGCAGAGTATAAATCAGCATGAAGTTTTAACATCTACTCTCGTGTAATGGAAATCTTAAATAGACTAGAAAATGATGTTGCAACCCTTATCAAAATTAACTTTAGCTGAAAAATAACTTTATTCCAGCCAAAACAATCTGTTACTTCAATTTCCTATCATCACAGTAAAGCAGCTCTGGAACAATATCAATGAAGATGACTTGGCTTGACTTGAACTGAATGGCATCTTTTTATAAATGAGGCTCAGGTGTGTGTAACTAGGGCTGGGGCGGTATGGATTTTTTCTTACCGCGGTTGAAAAGCAAGAAATTCCGCGGTATTGCGGTGAACCGCTAATACCCAACCCCCCCCCACCCCACCCCACACCCCACACCCCCAGCCGTCGCCGCTGACAAATATATCGCGCGTGCAAACAAGCGCACACACAAGAGATGAACTTAATAACGAACATGTTCGTTCGTTTATTATTTCACATTTGGAACATTTACACACAGAACACAGGAACATTTAGAACAAAAAATGGAGTGATGTTGAGGCTATGGTTTACATCCCAGCCTTTATATTTTTGGCTAGAAAAAACAGCATGTTCACTTTGTCGGGTTTGAGGAGAGGCCCTGAAAGACGTAACGACGTTACCTGCTGCACTGAAACACACGTTCTGAGGGGATGCTTGTAGCGCAAAAGGTCATATATTTTCGGGCAACCTTTTGAAAAGCAGAGGAATCGGACATGATTGTCCCACCACCAGAGGGTCTGCGTGGGAATCCAGGGCTTGCCTCCTGCAAATACCTTCTGATCTCTGTTTCCACACGAATTCTGTGGATCGCAGTAGATGTTTTTTTTCTTTCTTTTCCCAAGTAAGTCCGCCAGATTCGGTTTTTTGGGAGGGTTGGGTGCACTTGCTCCCTCTTACATCACCGTCATCACGCTGCTCTTCGGGCACATCAATCATCATCTCCTCCATAAGCTCATCCTTCACCTCGTCAGCAATGTCAATATCCTTATAGGGTCGACAAACGCGCGTCTTTGCCAATAGTTGAGTTGAGGGTGCACTGTATTTTCCATCAAAACGGCAGACATCTTTTTCTTTGAGATTGCGCGTCATCACTCCTCAGCTGGGAGCAACAGATCCTCGGTGACTAGCTGCAGCACCGGTTTCAAAGAGGATGCAGTCACTAGGTCCGTGTACTACCGTGATTGTATATTACTTTAAGCTATATAAATAAATATTATTTATATTTTGTATATTTTATTACATAGCTATTAATATATTTTTTATTAAAATCTTTTGTCTAAGTGGTTCAAGGCTATTTAACGAAGTCTAGCTATTTAATTTAACATAGTGTTGCTACTCACACTACATATTGTATATTAGCTACTTAGGCTATAAAATATAAATATTATTAATATTTTATTACATAGCTATTTATATTAATTAATTCATATCGCGTGTCCGCTTTTGTCTTAAGTGGTTCAAGGCTATTTAACGAAGTCTAGCTATTTAATTTAACAAAGTTGCGCTGCTCACACTACAGATTGTATACTTAGCGCTATAAAATAGCCAATAAATATTATTTATATTTTTTAAATTTTATTACATAGCTATTTATATATTTATATTATTAATTCACATATCATGCTTTTGTCAAGGCTATTTAACGAAGTCTAGCTATTTAATTTAACAAAATGTTGCTGATCACACCACAGATTGTATATTACTTAGGCTATATAATATAAATATTATTTATATTTTATTACATAGCTATTTATATATTTATTATTAGCCTATTAATTCACATATCTCCTTTCCGCTTTTGTCTTGTGGTTCAAGGCTATTTAACGAAGTCTATTTAATTTAACAAAGTGTTGCTGCCACATGATAATTGTTACTTAGGCTATATAATATAAATAAAATTTATATTTTTTATATTTTATAACAGAGCTATTTATATAGCCTATTTATATTAATTTATAGGCCTATCTCGTGTCCGCTTTTGTCTTAGTGGTTTCAAAGGCTATTTGACACAAGTCTAGCTATTTAATTTAACATTAAATCGTGACGTATATTACTTAGGCTATATAATATAAATATTCTTTATATATTTTTTATATTTTATTACAGATTATTTATATTATATATTTATATTAATTTACATCTTGTGTCCGCTTTTGTCTTAGTGGTTCAAGGCTTAAACAAAGTTTTTATTAAATCGCTGTTGGAAGAGAGTTAAAACTTACTGAAGGAGTGCGTGAGGCAGGTCCAGCTCAGTTTGTCCTTTTTTGAAGCCGTTGTTTTTTTTTTTTGCCAGCTATGAGAGAAAGTGGTCACGTGCGTTTGACACAAACACCATGGCCCTGGGCGGTGCTGTTCTTTTTCTGCCTTCATGGAGTTGGTGACGGCCAAATGGAGGTTGTGACTCGAAGCATGGTAGCCATCCCCATCCAGTTTCTTCACCGCAGCCACAATGTTGGCTCCGTTATCACTCGTGACACAAGAAATCGCGTTAAATAAGCACATTGCAATTAAAAACTGAGGTAGGCTACTGCTTTGGGCTGTGCGCCATATGCGCCTGTTATTTTAATGCTTTAGCAAACAAAGTCAATTATCAACTACGATAGACGACACAGGTACCTTTGCACACAGGTACTCTGCATACAGGCCTACAGTCACAAATGGCAATGCTATGTGTCATGAAACATTTTTTTTTTTTTGCGGTGATGACTGTGACAGCTTAAACCTGCGGTAGGGGTCACGTGACAGGGTATTGCGTAATGGTAACCCGTCCCAGCCCTATGTGTAACTCAGTAATGCGAGGACACGATGAGTTCAGTTGTTGGATTGTGTGGCACTGAACTCTCGGGACAGAAGCTGAAATCCCTGATATAACCCTGGGATGAAGCAGTTTGGAGAACAGGGGGAAATATCACGTTAGAGGTTTATCAGTCTCTTGAAGCATAGGAGGTAATAATTTGAACAATCACAAGTTGTTTATTCATGATGTCACATGCAAATGCATAAGCAATTTGACTGCAGATTATTAAATAGAGAAAACTACACAGGCACGCTGGAATTAAGGCATTTTCATTGAAGAGCTACTGAACTTTCCACAGCCCAGAACCCGTTCTACTGAGACGTGTCCCGTGGACGTCACGGGGAGCAGACGCGCCCGTAGAACAGCACGCTCGGGACGGGTTGTGGCGTGTGAGAAGAGGAACGGGTGATCGCGCAGAAGCGCTCGGGACGCATCAGGACAGCGCGCATCATCATCACGGCCCCGGTGGCCGCGGCCGCCTCCGTTCCCTTCTTCGTTCACTTCAACGAACGACTTGTGCACCACCTTCGACAGCACCAGATCGTTCCCGGGGACATTCCCGAAAAATCTGCTTCTTCGGGTCAAACGCATCCACCATTCCCAGGCTGATCAGGAGAGAGTTCATGTTGTAGGTTTCCTCCATCTTGAATCTGGGCAGAGACACTTCCACTTCCAGAAGGTCCATCATGTCAGGTCGGGTCCACTCCGTGAAGCTCTCCAATGTCAGCGCGCTCTCCAGCTGGACCAGACAGAGCAACACAAGCACACACAGCAGATCAACACAACTCAACAACTAAACACAGCAGATCAACACAAGCACACACACAACCACACACAGCAGATGTGGAGCGTCACCTTCTGAAGGCCGGTGCTGTCGTCCTCCATGGCGTTGGGGAGCAGGATCAACATGCTGAGGTCTTTCCCCACATACGGCAGCTCCAGGATCTGGCAGTTCATGTCCGGGATGAAGGCCAGAGGAAACTTGGCCTTCTGGAACATCATCCGCACCGGCTTCGACTCATTCTGTCAACCAACAAAACATATCGTCACTTTCACTCACATCACATGACTGTTGCAGAAAAAACCAAGAAGGAATCAACAGTAATAATATTACACATATTCTATGAAGAAATGAAGAATACACAACACGGCTCAGTCTGCCTTCCATGACCCCAGCAACGGCATCTTCAGTGTCGTTCATCAGGGTCAGGGTTAGAACTAAAAGAGACTGGCTCTTCCCACTGTCCCGTTAACCGTCGCTGTGATCTGGAAATGTGTGTATGTCTCATCAACATGACATTCAGTTAGGTCCACCTATTTTATATACATTTACTTTTAAATATTTGAGAACTGCAGCCCACTTGATCCCAATATTTCTAATTTCAATCTCAGCCTTTCACAGTTTCACAAGCTGGAGATTACAGTGTTTCTGCAGCGCTGAATTACAGTTATTGAACAGATATGAATCAACAGTACACTGATCTCAGCTGAATAATGATGGTTTAATTATTTTCCTGTTTATTACTGTGAAGCTTCTAAACTGACAAGGAAAGTTCATTTATATGCAGTAGCCAACCTCACACACAACGGAAATCAAAAAACACGTTAAAGAAAAAGATGAATCGACGTTCAAGTCAAACCATGTAAGAAAGTTCCCAATAATAATAAATCGGACCTTGTTGATCTTGAACTGCTCGTCTCGGGTCTGATCCTCTCTGAACTTCCTCTCCCAGTCGCCCTTGAAGTACACCGCGTTCACCAGCACCAGTTTGGTCAGAGGGTCCACGTCTCCTTCGGCCAGCAGGTCCTTGATCTTCTCTGCGGTGACACACACACACACACACACACACACACACACACACACACATATTAGAACAGACGAGTTTGCTAGCAGGAGTAAGGCAGTGCCTAATGGAGGAAGTGATGTGGCATCAGTGTGTTAGACGTGTGCTGCTCCACCTTGTGTGTGTTCCTCCACCCAGCGGTTGATGTGGACGCGAGCAGAGTCCGGCTGCCCGAGGAAGTCCAGCGTCTCCAGCTCCGCCTGATAAAGGCCCTTCGTGTCACTGACGAACTTCTGGAACAACAAAGAGGGAAATAAAGACCAACTGCACAAACAACTCAAACATGGACCACTTATTTTCACCTTTGACCTTCAACACTAATCTGCCACGGGTCGGCTTTAGAATCAGACGCTTCAGTCTGGAGTTTTGACAGATGTTGTGTCGTTGTGTCGTCTACGGTGTGTGTGTGTGTGTGTGTGTGTGTGTATGAACCTCAGTGAATCTGTAGCTCTGCTCTCCGTACAGGCGGTTGGCGATGCTCAGTGCGTGCGGAGTGTGTGTGTATGAACCTCAGTGAATCTGTAGCTCTGCTCTCCGTACAGGCGGTTGGCGATGCTCAGTGCGTACGGAGCCTCGACGCGGATCATCTCGCTCAGGAGTTTGCTGAAGCCGGCGTGGGTTTCTGGCTCCAGATGCAGAGTCTGGACACAAACAGTGAATCACAGAAGTTGCGGATGTGATTATTCTGAAAGAACACTGAGAAATCAGATGATATGGAAGCATAAATATGGTTTCTTCAGTTCACAGATGGAGCTTTAATCAGTTTATGCTGAAAATGTGACCAACATTATTTAATCAAAACCTTTTAACAATTTAAACAAACAAACAAATGAATGTTTCAACTGTAATTCTTTCTATCCAATCAATTTAGTCAATATGTTAATTCATATTAACATAGTTGGAAATGGCTTCTCTCTTTATGACTTGATTGACACACCCTGAGCTGATAACAAAACATTTCATAACAATGTACTGCCATTCTGTGGTAATAGTGACTCTCACACACACACACACACACACACACACACACACACACACACACACACACACACACACACACACACACACACACACACACACACACACACACACACACCCCCACTGGAGTCAAAGTACAGACTAGGAGAAACGGATCCTCCATGAGCAAACACTGTGTCACGTGATTTACCAGTGACTTTACACACATTAACAACAGGCCAGAGTCTTTCCTTTCTTGATCAGCTGTGAGTGTGTATTCTTCTGTCTGTCTCTCTACCCGGCTCATCTGAGTAGCTGTGTGTCCTCCAGTGAGTGTGTGTGTGTGAGAGAGAGAGAGAGTGTGTGTGTTCCTCACCCGGCTCATCTGAGTAGCTGTGTGTCCTCCAGTGAGTGTGTGTGTGTGTGTGAGAGAGAGAGAGAGTGTGTGTGTTCCTCACCCGGCTCATCTGAGTAGCTGTGTGTCCTCCAGTGAGTGTGTGTGTGTGAGAGAGAGAGAGAGAGTGTGTGTGTTCCTCACCCGGCTCATCTGAGTAGCTGTGTGTCCTCCAGCCCCGAGCGACAGCATCGAGAGAGCCGCAGAGATGCTGAGAGGAGAATAAAACACATTCCCTGACGCGTTTTCTTCACGGATTTTGCGGAACAGGTCGAGGGAGAACCGCGTCTGCGCTGCTGACAGAGGATCCATTCTCACACACTGAACACAAACACACCTGGGTATCAACTACTTCAGAAATAATTAATATGAATGTTATATTTCAACTTTTACAGTTCACACTTCCTCGTTCTAAGCGCCTCGTCGTTCTCTGCGCCTATTGGACGAACCACCACCACAAACGACTGTGATTGGCCCAACGCTACTACAAAACTACATGTAAACAGTCACGAAGCATTTCTGCTGGAAAAATAACTTCAGATGTTTAAGTTCGTTGTTTGGTCCTGACATTACCGCTAGATATTTCATAAATTACCAAAAAATATTAATTATCAAAAAGCTTCGTTGAATTGTTGATCAGAAGAGTCATTAGAGTTACTCACATGCTGTCAAATGAATCTTCAGTGGAAGAGCTTCAGTAGAGAATGAACTGGCGGAGATTCTGAGAGCAGACACACCCTAATGAACACACACATTCACACACACACATTCTCTCTCTCTCTCTCTCTCTCTCTCTCTCTCTCTCTCTCTCTCTCTCTCTCTCTCTCTCTCTCTCTCTCTCTCTCTCTCTCTCTCTCTCTCTCTCTCTCTCGAGTGTAACGCCCCTCTCCCTCGTCTTCTCCATAATTTTTTTATTGTAAGGTGTGCTATACATTTTAACATAGAGCTGATACCTTTTTATTAGAGCCAAAGACTATTTTGCGACAAGTACGAATCATTTACGGCAGTGTGTGTTGACAGCGCGCCTGCAGGAGGAACAGACCCGTAAACTTTACCCCTTATCTAGCCGAGCTGAGAACCAGAGCTCGAAACACACTCTGTTGTCACACACTGATGGCGTCCGCGATGGTGTGTGGAGCTTTCAGGCGGTTAGTGAGCAGAACCGTGAGGATGAGGAGGATGAGAGAGCGCATTTGGACTGATCGCATCAGAACTTCAGTAAGATCTGCCTGTAGAAGTGTTATTATGAGGATCACATGTTGAACATGAGTGTGTTTGAGAGAACGAGGTTGTGCATAAAAGGGCAAATAACCTGTGAGCCATTTATGATGGTTATTAATATTTTGTGTGTTTTGTGACTGTCAGAACACAACAGCTTCATTCCTCGTGGCTGTAACTCCAGTGTCATTCCTTATCTATGACACAGTCACTCGTTTCGCTTCGGTGTGTGCGCTGGAATCAGGTACGTATGCAATATTGAGCTTTAAAGTCTTAGTGCTACTGTTTATTTTTAACCGCATTTTTTCCAGCTGAAGAAGTTTTAGAACAAGCAGATTATCTGTACAGCTGTGGAGAGACTGAGAAACTCCACCAGCTCCTGGTCAAACACAAGGACAGGTAAACGAACCTGATAATCTGTCAGGACTAACCTGAGAAAGCTAATGAGCCAGTATAAAAACTGCACAAATGAACTAGAGTATGTAGGAAAGGGTAAACAAGGCGTCTCAGTTGTTAACCAGCTTATCCCACTCATTATTAAAGGATGGCAGATGGAAACCAGCCCGTCTCAGAACAACACCAGCAGTGTTAGATGATATAGAGTATTATAGTCATAGTTTATCTAGTAGTGGAACACTATTCTAAGCTGAGCGAGTGTTTTGATGCTAATGAGCATATTCCAGAGGATTGCTAACTCTCGGATGGGTTGTTGTTGTTGTCCCAGTGATGAGGCGGAGTTCCTGTGGCGTTTGGCTCGAGCATCTCGCGATCTGGCTTTACTGTCCCGCATCAGCGCTGAGGAGAAGAAGCGGCTCACGTACGAGGCCTTCGACTTCGCCAGCAAAGCTCTGGAGAAAAACCAGTCTTCCTTCGCGGCTCACAAAGCAAGCTCCATTCTCTCTTTAAACGAGTATTGCCGTGTTGGAGTCGATGTTTGACTCGATGTCTGTCGTCTGCAGTGGTTCGCCATTTGCCTCAGTGATGTTGGGGACTATGAAGGGATCAAAGTCAAAATAGGAAATTCCTACATCATTAGAGAGCATTTGGAGGTAAGATGTTCATTGGGTTAAAGCATCACAGTTCACCACTGAACGAATGAAACTTCTTTAACGTTCATTTCTACAGCGAGCAATCGAGCTCAACCCTAAAGATGCGACGTCTATCCACATTCTTGGTTACTGGTGAGTGTGTTCTGATATAACACGTATATTTGCTCATCACTGGCCACATCGAGGCCTTTAGTCACAGTGACGACGTCTCTTCCTCGCAGGTGTTTTGCGTTCGCTGAATTGCCGTGGTACCAGCGGAAAGTTGCTGCCGTTATTTTTGCGTCGCCTCCGACAGCCACTTATGAAGACGTCAGTGAAATGAATAATTACGGTGTTTTCAGTGTTGGAAATGTTATTTTATTGGTTTGGCAGTGACATAAATGTTTTGTCTCCATCAGGCATTGGCGTTTTTCCTGAAAGCTGAAGAAGGTCCTGTATGATGAACAACACAAGCACCTTCTTGTTTGTTTGTAATTTATTTTCCATGTGACTGATTCCAACTTTAACAGTTTAATATTTCAATTTAGTTGACCCAAATTTCTACAGCAAGAACCTGCTGATGCTGGGAAAGACGTACGTGATGCTGCGAGACGTCCAGCGGGCGGCGCTGTGGCTCACGAGAGCGCGGGACTATCCTGCCGTCACCGAAGAAGACAAACAGGTTCATAAACACCTCCATCATCATCAGCCATGTGTATCTGTTAAATCATTATCATCAGAGGCGCAATGTTCACGTTTGACCCAATGCAGGTCCATAAGGAAGCGCTGGAGCTTCTGAAGAAACTCAGACGGATGAGTCCTGCTGTTCTCGAACCCAGAGATGCCTTCATTGAGCTTTTTAATGATTCAGTGGATTTGAATTGGACATTAACAGAAGGAGATTCCTGTAATTCCTGCATGTTTGCTGGCGTGAGCTCACCGACACCGGCTGCTCCGTTCAGCCTGCTGGATTATTGAGGATATCACCAACACTTTAAATCCTTCAGTTTACTTTCACTTTCTCACAGAACAATTCATCCTCCACGTGTTTTGTAAGGATTTTGGGAGCAATTAGAACTCATTTTATTTGTATATTCTTTGTCAAAATGAAATAAAGCTAAATAAACTATAATAAATATAAAACATTAACACATTTCTGTTATGAAAAATCTAAATAAAGCACACTTGAAGAACACACCCGCGTTTGTTTGAACTCATATATTTTAATATGAAATATTCATGGACACAGTTTTTCTCCCCTGACGGTCAAAGGCCACAGAAATAATGAAGTGCTTCGAGCACAACGGACAAACCCTTTCTGAGCATGTGCAGAGATTCTGACCAATACTAAAGTGCCAACAGCAATACTGTCCAGAGCCAATCCTGATGAATGATATGTGAGACAGCTGTCTGTCTGTCTGTCGAGGAGTCAGTCGTCTCTCTCTCCGCAGGCAGCCATGCAAGCGCTTACAAGAAAACTCAAACAGAGAAAACCCCAGGCACCTGATCAAACTCTACAATCATTCTGTAAAAGCTCTATAAAACTAGAGCCATAAGTTGGAGTTCTACTATAAAAACCTCTCTAATGTTTTTTGTTTTTCAGGTTCATTTTAAAAACCCGCCAAATGAATAAACCAAAGCGTTGTATATAGATATCAGCATTGAAAAGATCAGAGAAGCTCGAACGCTTGCATATTCATGGGGAATCATGTTATGAAGATCACTAAATGAGGTCTTAAGATAAAGATTTGGTTTAAAATGACAAAATAGCTTATTTACATTGGTAATCGTCTGTGCAAGTTTCATGGTTTTGTTTTACTTGGCTGATGCGTCGCCGCCGTAAAGGGCAAAGACGTTCGTCACTCTTGACCGAAGCCTTCCGTCTCCTCGATGGCGAAGAGCAGCTTCTCCTTCAGCTGTTCAAAGCTCTTATGGGGAGGAAGATCCAGCCTGTTGAAGCTGAGAGCAGAGGAGTGTGTGAGAGTGTGTGAGACGAGAGCAGAGGAGTGTGTGATATGACATCATTCGAGACACTCACCAGGTGTGACTCCGCGGCAGCCACGTCTCCTTGCCCACCTTCTCGATGCAGAACTTCTGCGGCCCGTTGCTCCCTGGAGGAGGAAGACCAGGGTTAAAGTGGTGGGAATAGACAGTGTGTGTTTTATTTGAAGGATCTGAGTGTGTTTATCTGAAGCTTGGACACACACCCATGAGCTCAGCGAAGCCGCCCAATGGAAGCCTGCAGGTTCCCGTCACGAACTGCATCAGACGCAGACGCACCTCGTTGTCCACCTCCTTCACCAGCTGCACACACACACACACATAACCTGAACGCTGCGGCACACCTGTGCAGTAATCCTGCCGTTGACGCAGGAGAAGTGCTCACTAACACAGATCTAGGCAGGTTTGTGAACAGTATTCGACAGAAACGGCCCTTTTGTGTAGATAAAGTCTGAGATCTTTCAGCTCAGAGAAATGGGGGCAAAAACAAAAGTGTTGCATTCATAAGTTTGTTCAGTGCATAGATTTATAAATCTTTGATAATCATGATGTTCATTTACCATCTTTTTTCCAGAATATCAGTCATGCTTTTTTAATCTGAAATGTGCTGAAACTTATATTGCAAAATGATCAATAAAATAACGTCAAGCACATAAAACACACACACACAAGGCAAACGTTGTATTTATTCTGAATGAAAGAAGAACGTGAGCACATTTCACTAGTTTCACTTCAAACACATTCGTTTCGGCATGCCCTGTATAATACACATCGTTTATGATGCCACTATACTTTGTGTGTTTTATACTTTATTTTTCAATCCTATTCTGAATACAGTTGCATTGAAAATATTTGTTGTGGAGTGATGGGAATTAAAAATACACGTTTATATTGTTTATAATTATTGTAAACAATTTTATTTACTGCTAATTTAGTGAATCCCTCAACAAATGCAACTTGTATTTTGGGAAAATGTTCATTAATATAATTAATATGAATGTATTATTATTTTAGTTGTTTATTTACTTTTCCCCTCAAGAATCTTTTTTTAATAAACATTTTAGCTTTAGGACAAAACTGTTCAAGAATTTTGACAGAGCCAAATCTGAACGTGAAACTGTAAATGTGTGTGTGTGTGTGTGTGAGAGAAGCGTTCACACCTGCCAGAACCAGATGATCTGTTTGCTGTTGCGGCGTGTAGTGGCGATACACAGTGTTCCTCTGCCAGTCTTGCAGATCCACCTCCTGCATGCCACACAGCATCACCTGCACACACACACACACACACGCGTCACAGAGCGGTCAGCGGTCGGACAGGGGGAACTCGACCCCTGACCTCCGACCCCTGACCTCCAGCTCCTTCTCGTCGAAGTACTGCAGCCACTGCAGCGGCACCACCTCGTTGAAGCCGTCCAGAAACGCTTTGGTCTGACTCTCCACGCCACGAGAGAACCTCCACTCCGCCATGAGCCTGCGGACAGGAACACGCCGTCACAGACCCGTCATACACACACACAGCATCACAGACACACACCCACGTCTCACACACACAGAACACACCATCAGGCACGTGCACACACACATCAAAGGGGGTTTGAGCACCTGCCCTTTTTATTCCTGGAGATAAAGTTCTTTCTTTCTGGGGTGCTTTTTAATTTTGAAAAATAATATATATATATATATTCCTGTTTGCGCACAGCTTCCCTGTCAAACAAATATATTTACTGAATAGTGCATCTAAATATCAGGTCAGGAGTTCTGAAGCGCGATCAGAGTAAGTGTGTCAAAGCTGCGTGCTGCGTTGGACTGAGCCGAGCGCGGTTACATGAGTTTCGTTCCGCTTTTGGCACATAAACATTATTGAACATTCATCGAACTCGATATTGACATTGATGATATTTGATCTCGATATTGACTTGTTGATATTGATATCGTTTTATCAAGAAAAATTATCTTGCGATAATGAATAAATGATCATATCAGTTTAAGATGTGGCTAAATGTAATTTATGACCTTATATGGAAAAGCCAACATTTTTATGACTTTATGGCCTAGAATTCTTATTATCAAAGTTAATGACTTACATACATCAAGAGTCTTTCTCCTGAACTTTAGAAATCTGCAAATGGAGGACAGTAGGTTTAAACACACTCCATCTAAATGTGGATTTAAGGTTTTCTTTGATGAGGATGATGATGATGCAGTCCTCCCCGTCACCATCAGGTGTATCAAATATATACTTGACTGAAACTAGAAGCACAGAACACACACACATCATGGTTTCCTTTGCTGCTCTATAAACCCATGAAGACTGTGGTGTGAACTGATTATTTTATAGGTATGGCTAAAATGAAACAATTGCGTGTTTGAGGAAAGATACAATTAATTCACTTTTTTAATACATTTTTTTAAAAAGTCAGAGTATGTGTTAATATATATATATATATATATATATATATATATATATATATATATATATATATATATATATATACTTTTTTGTTTAAAAAAAGTAATAGGAAAAAAAACTTAATTATGAGAAGTGCTGTTTTTCAACTTGAGCCCCTGCCCATCAAAATGTCTGCGCACGTCCTGCACACCATCACACACACACACACACCCCGTCACACAGAACAGTGGCGCAAAAAGTGGGTACGCGCTATATGCGGCGCATAGGGCGCACACAATGGGGGGCGCCAAAGCGATGGTAAAAAAATATATATATATATATTGTATTTCTATATGTAGTTGCTGCTGTGCATTTCAAAATCATTTCTGCATTCCTTCAATGTTATATAAAACTTTAGAGGACTTAACAGTCAGGCTAGAGTAGGCGCCCTCATGGAGAAGGGGGGCGGTTAGATCGCGAGCGGGCGGGCGGCGCCGTGAGCGCTGGGTAGTTGCGCCACTGACACAGAACTGGGTGTAACGCTCGATTAGCATCAGCTAACCCTCACAGGCTAAACTGCGCTGAGGAAGGGTTAGCTGTGAGTGAGCCGCCCGTACCCGATGTACTCCTCTTTGCTCTCCTCGGTCACCAGCACATTGGCACCGTCCGCTTTCAGGTCATGTGACGGTGATCTTGCCCAGGATCTCCATGTCCACTGAGAAGTACATCTCCAGGCCGCAGTCTTCGATGTTGTTGTCTCTGTGAACGATGAACACGAGCCACGATCAGAAGCGTTTACTGGACAGACGAGTGCGACCTCTGACCTCAACGCTACACTTCTGGAAATGCGTTGGGTGGCCAGTTTTCACGCTCTAAACGTCAAAATGGCTCAAATAAGGAGACCTGATCCAGATGAGAGAGTTGTAGAACTCGGGTCGATGGACTCCAGGTCCTTCAGGATCAGCTTCTTATTGAGCATGCGCTTGTAGAAGGGCAACGAGAAGCCGGTGTCAGATGAACTTCCCATGGAAAAGCGCCTGAAACATAAGAGATAGTGAGGAGCTGATCTACACACTGCAGCTTTACAGATGTGTGTGTGTGTGTTAATGCTGTCAAATGAATATTCTCAATTCAAACACATATTCGAATAGTTTTAAAAAACAGGACTTCAAAGGTGAAAATTAACATTCGAATGTAGAAAACGCGCCCCGGTAGCAGAGCTTTAAAATCCTGACGCTTAAAATGTAAACGCACAGCGAGTGTGTTAGGGTTAGTGTGTGTGTGTGTGTGTGTGTGTAGACTTGCCATGGCGATGAAGCGCCCGATGAAGCAGAAGTAGGACAGGTGGTCGGGGTTGATGGTGGAGGCGGGGTTGATCTGCAGACAGTAGTTGCTCTTGCCGGCGTATTCAAACAGACAGTACATGGGATTCAGCACCTCGTGAGACAGGAGGAAGAACCACTCCCTGCACACACACACACACACACACACATGGCTGATGTCATCACTCAGTCGACACACACTCGTCTGCAGCTGCTCGCTGTTTCAGTGTCAAAACGTTCTACTCTGTAATGAAGTCAACATTGTGTTAAACTTCCAATAGTAAACGATGTTTTTGTTAAAATCAACACTTCCTCTTTACCACAAAATTACACAAAACCACCGCCTCTCTCGTGTGAATGGCCAATCAGTGTTTGAGAACACGTCACCTGACGTACAACCACAGGAAACCACCACTAAAATCATAGTGCATTTTTAAATACATTACTACAAATGCGTTCGAATTTTACTTGTCTTGTAAATTATGTCGTCAATGTTTGAAGTATGGTTGAATAAATCAGTCAAAAACTGTCAGAAAACATTGTGTATGAAAATATAATGTTAAATATGAAATAACGCAGTGCGATCGAAAGACAGAAGCATCCCTGCGTAGCTCTGATGTCACTTCCTGTTCTCAGAACTTTATCCACTGACAAACTGGGTTAGTGTTGCATGATCTGTGTGCAAAAGTATGAATGCCTGGTGTTTATTGATTGTGTGTGTGTGTGTGTGTGTGTGTTGTACCGCGCAAGGCCTCCGTAGTCCAGGCCCTCCTCGCCCCTGAAGATCACGTACAGACGCCGCCTCAGGTCATACGGCTTGAAGTTCATGATCTACAGTGAGGAGGGAAAACACACATTCAGAAAGTGTCGGCAGTCACATGACCGAAGCTGATGCTCATGTGGGTGTTCCTCGACCTGCTGGAACGAGTCCTCGAACAGCGTCTGCCGGGACACGGTGATCTTCACGTGGCTGGCGAGAGCGTTGGACTGCGAACACAGACACACGCGTTAGGAAGCGACACACACTCGGGTTTGGTGTGTGTTGAAGAGTGGGGCGAGTGTTACCTGACACAGATAACGGAAATGAGCCAGTTTCCACCTGAAGCTTCGCTCGTATGCAATCTGTGGACCTTTAGTGCTGCTCAACACACACACACACACACACACACACACACACACACACTCGTATTAGAGGAACACAGCGCCTGGATTGACACAAGCTTTTTAAATCCACGCATTTGTCGTTCAAAACCATTTCCACGCATAAATCTCTCAATGTCAAACAAAACACATGTGACTTTGGCTCAGCGGAGACTGTGATTGGATAACTGGAGTAGCCAGCGGACCAATGGCGTCGCAGCGTCTCTAATGTTGGTTTGGTGTTGGTGAAACGCCGGAGTGGAAGTGTGTGTTCAGAGTGGGTGTAGTTCCCTCCAGAAGCGTCTCACACACACGAGTGTGTTCCCGAACGCCAGCATCCGAGCGCCAGAGAACACGACGGAGTTAGCGGAGTTCAGCGGCGTTTGGTCTGATGCTCGTTGATGATGCAGGAACCGCCACAGTCTTCCACACGTACAGCTTTTATTATTGTATTACTGATTCTCTGCCTCAGTGTGCCAGACTGTTTTCTCGTAAACGTGATTGAAACGCTGCTTTATTCACAGATGTTTTATGTGATATTGCAATTTTTTCACACAAGTTTAATCGTCATGTCAGGAAACGGCTGTCGTGACTGATGGACTCACACGGAGGATTTGCCGGTCCGCGGGTCACTGAAGGTCGTGGAGCGCGTGTTGTGATCCACGAAGTAGCGCACGCCTTCCCTGGTGTGGCGGATCTCCCCAGCCCTCGGGGAGCGGGTCCTCGTTCTGCAGCCTGACACACACACACACACACACACACACACGTGATGAGAGCGCACAGCAGATCGGCGTAGAGGACAGTCGTGAGCTTCACTCACCCTTGTGTTCGCGGATCTTCCCACTGCGTCGTCTTGGTGTTGTGATTGACGAAGTAGACGCGATCGTTGGTGTCCACACGGCGCTCTGAGAACACGAGTGTAACACACTTACGTTACAGACACACACACACGTGTGCTAGCCGGAGAGACGCACCGACAGCTAATGCTAACTTACCCAGCCCGGCGGCAGCGGCCCCAAAGGATCGTTCTCAGCCGACATCATGGAGGCCTGATCAGACAGAGAGACAGAGAGTGAGCGCTGAGCAGCATCAGTGTGTAGATGAGTCACACACACACACACAGGTGATGTACCGAGTACAGGTATCTCTGGTTGAACTGATGCATGGCTCCCTGTAGCTGACTGCGCTGGGACTGCCACTGCTCGAAGTTCCTCACCGAGCTCCATGGTGGGCCGCTGCCATGTGGTGGTGCGTGTGTTGTGATCCACGTAATAAACCCTGCCGCGGTTATCCACCCTGCGCTCCCAGCTGAGGTCACACACACACACACAACACACACACAAGATCAATGACATCATCAAAACATTAATAAACATTTACATGAAAAACATCAGCACAATTAACACACACACACACAATGTTAGACACAATGTCTATCATTCAATATTAGGCTGCATAGATTAGCTCAGCCGGACTGGGAATCCTTCCCTGAAATCCTGATGTACTCGTTACATCATACGAAGAATGGCATCTACGCTAATGTGAGCGTCTGTTTATCCGCGAGGTTTTCCCGCAGCCTGCCGGATCCAGGCCGTACTCCCACCCGTCTCAGCACAGACACGCTCCGTCTCAGCACAGACACACTCGTCTCACACTCGTCTCACGACCTCGTCTCACACAGACACACTCGTCTCACACAGAGCACACTCATCTCACACAGACACACTCATCTCACACAGACACACTCATCTCACGCTCAGCTCACACTCGTCTCAGCACAGACACACTCGTCTCGCACAGACACACTCGATCTCACACTCGTCTCACGCTCGTCTCACACAGACACACTCGTCTCACACAGACACACTCATCTCACACAGACACACTCATCTCACGCTCATCTACACTCGTCTCACACAGACACACTCGTCTCACACAGACACACTCATCTCACACAGACACACTCATCTCACACAGACACACTCATCTCACACAGACACACTCATCTCACACAGACACACTCGATCTCACACAGACACACTCGTCTCACACAGACACACTCGTCTACACAGACACACTCATCTCACGCTCATCTACACTCGTCTCACACAGACACACTCGTCTCACACAGACACACTCGTCTCACACTCGTCTCACGCTCGTCTCACACAGACACACTCATCTCACACAGACACACTCATCTCACACAGACACACTCGTCTACACACAGACACACTCGTCTCACGCTCCGTCTCACACAGACACACTCGTCTCACACAGACACACTCGTCTCACACAGACACACTCGTCTCACACTGCTCACGCTCGTCTCACACAGACACACTCATCTCACACAGACACACTCGTCTCACACAGACACACTCATCTCACACAGACACACTCATCTCACACAGACACACTCGTCTCACACAGACACACTCGTCTCAGCGCTCGTCTCACACAGACACACTCGTCTCACACAGACACACTCATCTCACACAGACACACTCATCTCCACAGACACACTCGTCTACACAGACACACTCGTCTCACGCTCGTCCCACACAGACACACTCGTCTCACACAGACACACTCATCTCACACAGACACACTCATCTCACACAGACACGCTCGATCTCACACCCGTCTCACCCCAGCGGTAGCGGTTGCGGTTTCTCCCCATGTCGTCGCTCTCGTGTTGTGATCGACATAGTACGTTCTGCCGTGAGGATCCTTCCTCTGTTCCCACCTGAGAAAACACATATTTACTCAGATTGCAGTGCAACGGTCAAGCATGTGAGTGTGTGTGTGAGAGAGAGTGTGCATGTGAGAGAGTCTCACCCTGGTGGCAGTGTGAGAGTGTGTGTGTGAGAGTGTGTGTGTGTAGAGGTGTGTGTGTGTGTGTGAGAGAGTTTAACCCCGGTGGCAGTGTGAGTGTGTGTGTGAGAGAGTGAGTGTGTGTGAGTGTAGAGAGTGAGTGTGTGTGTGTGTGTGTGTGTGTGTGTGTGTGTGTGTGTGAGAGAGTCTAACCCCGGTGGCAGTGTGAGTGTGTGTGTGAGAGAGTGAGTGTGTGTGTGTGAGTGTGTGTGTGTGTGTGTGTGTGTGTGTGTGTGAGAGAGTCTAACCCCGGTGGCAGTGGTTCTGGTCCGGCTGCTGGCGGCTGCTGTCCTGGTTTCGCTCCCTCAGGGTCGGGTGAGCAGGAGGCAGCAAGAGTGTGTGTGTGTGTGTCCGGCACTGCAGAAGTGGAGGCTGGTGTTGATGCAGTGATGGCAGGAGCAGGAGCGCCCCCTGCAGGAGAAGAGGAAGAACTGCAGGAAACATCAGGGAGGAGGTGTGCCTTCATCATCACCCACAGACGACACCTCAAAACCCTCGCCGTTCACTGACACACACACACACACACACACACATCTATCATCAATCTGCTTATTTAGAAATAATCAAGATGAGTATTAAAAGAACTGTGAAATCCACAGGAAATGAGCAGCAGGAAGTGACAAGGCGACTCTCACCGGCTGCGCTGCTCACTTCACTGTTGCCGGGCTGCGGGGTGGGCGTGGCCTTTGGACTGGGAGTTTGGTGTAAAGGGAGGAGTCTCTGTCTCCATTGAGGAGGGGGGAGGGGCTAATCTCACTGTTGGCAGATGATGTGGGCGGAGCTTCATTGTCTGGGCCTTCAGAGCCGTTCACAGCCCTGCAGAATCACGGATACAGAAGAGAAACTGATGATGAGGTACAGACACAATTATGTATAATTTAGCCAAACACATATTTAGTCACACCACTATTTAACAAACACACAGTCATGACCATGAAGAGCTGATGATCTGCTGGAGAACCCCCTCCTCCTCCTCCTCCACCTGTTCTGCGTCTCGTCCCGGTTCTCGTGAAAGAGCGTCTCCGTTCTGATGGACTTCTATAAGACAGACAGAGGGATGACACGGGCAGCCTGAGGTCAGGGGTTAGAGGTCAGAGGTCAGAGCAGGGGTCTTACTGCTTGCAGAGGTGGGGTTTCCGTTGAGCATGTGTCAGGGGGTCAAAGGAGAGCCCCGTCCAGGATCACGGTGAGCTCCCCGGTGGACACGACTCCGTTCTTGCCGTCCACGGTCAGAGCCAACACCTCTCGCACGTTCTCCACTGAAACGACACCAGCCTCTGCGGTCACCACACATGAAACCACACACTCACATGAATCGTAAATAATGTTTCTGCCATGTGTATTCAGGATCAGACGTACGTTTGCCGTCATGTTTCCGGAGGGTCCCGACAGGTCCAGTGAGGCTCTCCCCAGCAGAGTGTCGGTCTTCAGCGTGTGGTGACTCCAAACCCTGAAGTCCAGCAGCGAGTGCGGCGTGATGTTCCTGCACACAAACGAACAGCTCACTTCATTATCTGCTGCTCTGGAGAGAAAACACTGATTAATCCATTACAAGTCTATTAGCAGCATAAAGCTATGGGGTGGTGATGGCGCAGTGGATAAGACACATGCCTTTTGGTGTGAGAGACCCGGGTTCGAGTTCCTGAGTTCCACTGTGAGACACCAATGTGTCCCTGAGCAAGACACTTGACCCCTAGTTGCTCCAGAGGCGTGCGACCTCTGACATGTATAGAACTGTAAGTCGCTTCGATAAAAGCGTCAGCTAAATGAATGGTAAATGGTAAATGGACTGCATTTATATAGCGCTTTCATAGACCTAATGGCCACCAAAGCGCTTTACATAGCCTCACATTCACCCATTCACACACACATTCATACACCGACGGCGGTGTCAGCCATACAACGGCGCCATCCAGCTCGTCGGGAGAGGCTGGGGTTAGGTGTCTTGCTCATGGACACCTCGACACTTGGTCAGGTGGAACCGGGATCGAACCACCAACCTTCCGGTTTGTAGTCAACCTACATGAACCACTGAGCCACTGCCAGCTCATGACCCCTTTCAAACGGATTCCAAACTTCAACTAACCTTCCGCACTCATATGGCCAAACTAACAGAATAAAAAAAGTGAATGTAAATAAAGCCTGACTGAGTTTCTGACTGGTACCCCTTTTCCACCAAAGCATTTTGAGGGCCGTGTCGGAGCGGTGCCTCAGGGAACACATGTATGATCAAAAAAGAGAGAGGTCATCCAAGGCCTCGCCCCGCAGAAAATATCCAGAAACTTACATTGCCACCAATCCCTGCCATCCCCGGCCCACCCTTAGGCACATATAGTAAATATGTTTCAGCCTTTAAATCGCACCAGAATAAAAAGCTTTTATAAAGACAAACCTCACATATTTCAGCCTTTAAATCATTTTTATAAAAAGAATGAGTCAAAAAAATGAATTACTTGACATTTACATTAAAGCAAATTAGCTAATCTTTTATTATCAATAGTAAATTCCGATTTTCCGTGGCGTCTGTCATTGCTAAGCATCCATGCACTGCACTCTACATAACACAACAACAAACAAGTTTTAGTAGCTAATAGATTTTCACCACCAAAAAACGCTTTCTTTATTTATGGAGAAGAGAAAGACACCAGGAGTGTTTGGGCGCACCCACGATCCTTCATGTTTACTGAGCTTTCAATGGTGGTTGGTTCTTGTCACATGAAATACGAAGCGCTTGCGGCATTCTGAAAAGTCTGAAAAATCTCACTGCGCCTGAAAAAAAATCGCTTCAGTTAAGTGCGCCTACATTTGAAATAGCGAACCTGAGAGCGCAAAAGACACAATATAAATATCGAATCGTCTTCCAATGTGATTTCCTGTATATCTAAATATGTTTAGATCTTCACAGTGAAAGGTACAACTTCCGAAATCTCTGGGTAAACAATAAGTGACTTACACGGGCAAGAGACCAAAGCGCCCGCGTCCTCAGATCAGTCAGACGTCGCTCTGGTTACATGAGGTAAAAACTCTATAAATACTGTTCGTTTTCTCACACAAACCACTCGTTTCGTGTCTTAGGCCATCAATGTGTACTTATATTTCACGAGTCATTAAATCATGTTTAACCTGGACTGAGGCGGACCCCCTGAAAACTCCATTATATGACTGACAGACAACAACGGTTTAACCGAAAAATATCAAAATTGAAAATACTGTGGAAACAAAGACACCTACATCTTGGATGCCCTTGAGGTGAGATAAAACATATCAAAATTAATTTCAAAGTGAACTATCCCTTTAAAGAAACGAGCAGATCCCGCTCGTGTTAGCGGATAAGCGTCGCTCGAGACTCACAGCGTCAGGCGCTCCGTCCACGCGGGATTGGAGGAGCTGTGGGATTTGCTGGTTTTCTTGCTCACTCCCTCTGATGTCACTTCCACATAGATAGTCGTTCCAAACCAGTTCTTCTTCCTCTTGAGTTTGGCACAAGAAACTGTACATGCACACACAACACACACATCAGCATGTGAAGAAAACATGTCACTTCCTGTTCCTGTGGGCGTGGTCTTACCGACGGCATGCAGCTCTCTGGCGTCATTGCTACCAGTCGCTTCTGGAGGAGCCCGTGGCCATGACCTCAAACACACCACACACTCCATCAACTACAGGACCTGAGGGAACACACGCTCACATGCACATCACTCATATCGCTCGGACATCTGCATTTATAATGTGACAGAGATGGATTCCTCTGCGTAGGACCGTCTGCACACACACGGTTTAAATCCGAGTGGAGCAAATGTCCTTTAATTTCTACATGATAAGAGTTTTTGATGCAAATATTCTACTAACACTAAAAAGAGCACCTTTGGAAAACATTTTTTAGACATAAAATACAACATAAATCAGTTCATGACCCCTTAATCACAATCAGCTCATGACCCCTTTCAAACAGATTCCAAACTTCAACTAACCCTCCGCACTTATTATGGCCAAACTAACAGAATAAAAACTCACAGCTGATGCGCGAGAGCCTGAGGATCTTCAGCCGTCACTGCGAGCCATGATGCACTGCAACACAAGACAACCACAATCACACAACGGTTCATCCTTCACTCAGAGTGAGCCAGTCTTCATGTTCCGGCTTCATTCTGCTCGAGAATTCTGCTCAATCTGATGATCAGGAATGTCGCCTCATGGATGTCTATCGCCAGAGGTTATCTCCACTGTGACGTGTGAATCTGACCAACATCTGGCTGACCTTCATCAGGCCAAGGCTTCATACGGCTTCCCTAAACCACTGATGGGAGAAACTGAGTCTCGGCACATTCATGTCTGTGTGATTCTGGACGGTCAGTGTCCACAAGCTGCAGTTTACTGGTAGTTCAGCAGTTCAGTTAGGATTAGACACATTATTATAATTTCTCATATATATTATTATATTTAATGTAAATGCAGTTTTCAATCCCTGCTTTTTCAGAAGTAAATGCAGGTAGGGTTAGGGTGAAAAAAATGACACTTAACACAAAAGGAGTCTGTATTTATTTAACTGTCTGTCTGATATAAAGGCAGTGTTTATTACTTCTCTGACTAAGATATATACACACCCAGATAGCACAAGGCTGTCTGATCTCCTATTTACATCTGGAAGACGTATTTTAAAGAGTGTTTGCTCATCTGCAAGACGTCTATAGGACGTTTCCTGCAGATGTCAAATAGACGTTTATAAGATGTCAGTTTAACGTGCATTCTAAATCGTTACATCTTAGAGACATCTTATAAACGTCTATTTGACATCTGCAGGAAACGTCCTATAGACGTCTTGCAGATGAGCAAACACTCTTTAAAATACGTATTCAAGATGTACACACATACATACACACACACACACACACACACACACACACTAAGCTGTTTATCCTCTGTGTGTTTATCGGTGTATCTGCCTGTCTCTCTGCGGCCTGTTACCGGCGCACATTAATGACTTCCCCGGCACACAAATTATCTTAAATAAGTTTCACGTCGCTAATTGTTCATGTGTGTGAATCAGGGACATTTGAATCAGATTCTGTTATGCAATTCTGTGACTGAACGACAAATATTCCGCCGTTTATCCGCAGACTCATGCTAACAGGCTAACACATTAGCGTCACGGCTAACGGGCTCTGACATGATTAAACGACAAATAAACTGTCACTGTGAACAAACGCACATTACTGTCAGACTCGCAGAGTCCTTCACACACCTGTGTGTCTCTCACACACACTCATTCAGGTGTGAGTTTGAATGTAATCGAGATTAATCTGGACCAGGCCTGAAGCCGCCCCGCCATTTTCACATTTAACCTGCAGATCGACGGTGAAACTCTGCAGTGACTTTAAAAAGCGTTAAACTAGTCAAGGACATTAAACTAATCAGACAAAGAGTTAAACTCACCAGAAGATGCAGCTGCGAGTCACTGCGACTCTAAGTGAAGTGAACTAAACAGAACAGGCTCCTCCTACTGACACACACACACACACACTCGTTCACAAACACCCACACACACCGTTTACAGTATAATCGATGTGATTGTGAGCAGTGTATATTTTATTGCAAAGTGAAAAACGACAGTGAGACATTGCAGCACTTATAGTATTTATAATGGAAGTTTATTGTGAAATTGAATGAAATGTTTTGTCTGATTTCACAGCTCAGTTTTAGATCAATGATCGTTGAACAGAAAACAGTGAAGAACAAGATTAACTTCACACTGTATTCATCAACTATATATACAGACTTCACCTCATATGTCCACTTGTTTCCCAGAGAAGCTTTTATTACATTTTAAAGATCAGAACATTGGAAAATCCACCACCGAAAATATTTCTCAGTTCATCCACTTCCTCTGAACATCATCAGCATGTTTGCATAACAGCGGTAGAACAATCAGCTCAATAAACACGAGAGCTGGAAACGGATTAAACGGAAACACAAACATTAGTGATATTGCTGTAAACGTAAAGACGATCGAAGAGTTTAATAGAGAGCTCGTGGACAGCTCAGGCGGACAGAACACCTGACGCAGTCACACACACCTTTACCTTCGACCCCGGCGAAGCACATTCTAAAGTTTGTCATAT
Organism: Hybognathus amarus; assembly: GCA_030378365.1. NCBI lineage: Eukaryota > Metazoa > Chordata > Actinopteri > Cypriniformes > Leuciscidae > Hybognathus > Hybognathus amarus. The sequence continues at coordinate 54,096 of JAQIUQ010004167.1, forward strand.
AAATACATAAAATTCTGCTGTGGGAAAAGACGCAAGGCACTGTGTCATCAGTGAAATCATGGTGTGTGTGTGTGTGTGTGGGTGTGGGCAGGCACACAGCTTTACCGTGGTGTTTGGACATAATTTCATCAAGTAGTGTAGAAGCATCTATTCCATAATCCCTCAGGACGTAAAGTGCATGATGTGGCGCTTCAGGCCTTGCTGTGAACACACACACACACACACACACACACACACACAGCGGGAAATATGGCTTCAGTGAACTAAACACACTAGCAGCATTTAACTACGATTATGACCTGAAATGCACAGGATGAGCAGGAACATGATCTGTGGAGTGATGTCATGTGAAAACCACTCGACATACCGAAGAGTCGTGTGTGTGTGTGTGTGTGTGAGGGTCTCGTCATCACAGAGACAAACCGAAGAGTCACGTGTGTGTGTGAGTCTCAGTCATTTACACATCAAATACAATAAATAAAACCTAGCACGTGACCCTGAGATGTTCCTCTAGACCCGGCCGGACCGAGTGTCAGTGTGATTGTCTGAGTCGATCCTGCCGGCTATGTGTGTGTGTGTGTCTTTGGGCTGAGCTGAATCCTCCGTCCACAGGAACACAGTGAAGGAGATGCTAGTGTTCTAGAGGAGTGACCTGGATCACAGGAGGAGAAGAGCTGATGACAGCAGGACCACACCAACACACTGAGCTCTGAGACGACTGCAGCGCACACCTGCACACACACACACACACACACACACATTAGTGCGGCTGCGTCGCGGTTGTGTGGATCACACGGTTTTTAAGTCATGATGAAACGGAAGTAACAACTGAACTTTTCTTCTGTATTGTGACGAGTTGAAGCGCTTGATGCGCATCACACCATGAACTCACTGTTTTTCCTCCAGCAGCTCCTGATCGGCTTCAGCCGCCGAAGACTCCACGTCCACACTGCTGTCACTGCCCGACACACACGGGCTCTCAGGGGTCAGGACCGCACCGCTGCACACACACACACACACACACACACACACACACACACAGAGAGAGAGTCAGCTGGACCTGTCTGTCTGTCTGTACACCTGTCTGTCTGTACACCAGTCTGTCTGTCTGTCTGTACACCTACCTGTCTGCTCTGTCTGTCTGTACACCTGTCTGTCTGTACACCAGTCTGTCTGTCTGTCTGTCTGTACACCTGTCTGTCTGTACACCTGTCTGTCTGTACACCTGTCTGTCTGTACATCAGTCTGTCTGTCTGTCTGTCTGTACACCTGTCTGTCTGTCTGTCTGTACACCTGTCTATGTCTGTCTGTCTGTCACCTGTCTGTATGTCTGTCTGTCTGTACACCTGTCTGTCTGTCTGTCTGTACACCTGTCTGTCTGTCTGTCTGTACACCTGTCTGTCTGTCTGTCTGTACACCTGTCTGTCTGTCTGTCTGTCTGTACACCTGTCTGTCTGTACACCTGTCTGTCTGTCTGTACACCTGTCTGTCTGTCTGTACACCTGTCTGTCTGTCTGTACACCTGTCTGTCTGTCTGTACACCTGTCTGTCTGTCTGTACACCTGTCTGTCTGTCTGTACACCTGTCTGTCTGTCTGTACACCTGTCTGTCTGTCTGTACACCTGTCTGTCTGTCTGTACACCTGTCTGTCTGTCTGTACACCTGTCTGTCTGTCTGTACACCTGTCTGTCTGTCTGTACACCTGTCTGTCTGTCCTGTACACCTGTCTGCCTGCCTGTACACCTGTCTGCCTGCCTGTACACCTGTCTGCCTGCCTGTACACCTGTCTGCCTGCCTGTACACCTGTCTGCCTGCCTGTACACCTGTCTGCCTGCCTGTACACCTGTCTGTCTGCCTGTACACCTGTCTGTCTGCCTGTACACCTGTCTGTCTGTCTGTACACCTGTCTGTCTGTCTGTACACCTGTCTGTCTGTCTGTACACCTGTCTGTCTGTCTGTACACCTGTCTGTCTGTCTGTACACCTGTCTGTCTGTCTGTACACCTGTCTGTCTGTCTGTACACCTGTCTGTCTGTCTGTACACCTGTCTGTCTGTCTGTACACCTGTCTGTCTGTCTGTACACCTGTCTGTCTGTCTGTACACCTGTCTGTCTGTCTGTACACCTGTCTGTCTGTCTGTACACCTGTCTGTCTGTCTGTACACCTGTCTGTCTGTCTGTACACCTGTCTGTCTGTCTGTACACCTGTCTGTCTGTCTGTCTGTACACCTGTCTGTCTGTCTGTCTGTACACCTGTCTGTCTGTCTGTCTGTACACCTGTCTGTCTGTCTGTCTGTCTGTACACCTGTCTGTCTGTCTGTACACCTGTCTGTCTGTCTGTACACCTGTCTGTCTGTCTGTACACCTGTCTGTCTGTCTGTACACCTGTCTGTCTGTACACCCGCTCTGATGTGTGAGTTTGGATTTACTCGATTTCGCCCTTCCAGTGTTTGAATGTGCCGCTCTTTCTCTTCCAGTGTTTTCTTCAAGCAGTTTATCTCTCGCTGCTTTTCAAGAAGCTCCCTCTGAAGCCTGTAGTTGCTCTCCTCTAGAGTCTCACAGAACGCCTGCAGACACACACACACACACACACAGAAGTCGTCTTCTCTTTGGATAAAGCCAAACATGAATAATTTTGAGACACAGACATTAATGTACTATAGCACTCGATGGTAACATTGTCTTCTCTGATGAACTACTCACATCTCTGTTATCATATAGAAATGCAGTTTATTATAGAGTGGTGCAGGGATGATGTCAGAACCCAGAACACTATCTCGTTCTGCCCATAAAACCTCAAAAGAACCAGGAATCAATCTTCAGGTTCTGGCCCTGCTTGTTCCATGAGCCTGTGACGTGTGTGTGTGCAGTGGACATCACGTTTCACACACACTGAGTTTTAGATGCTGTACAGCAGAGTTGGACTGTTCTCATCATTGAATCATAATCTTCTAGTTATGACTGAAGCAGCTTCGAATCTGTATAGTATAAAGCGGACTCATCTCGACTCTCCTCAAGACTGTCGAACGGGCCGGGCGGTTCGATCCAGACACAAGAACTCCCGAACCGCCACACTGAGGAACAGCAGTCCGTCACACACACTTCAGGCACACGTGCAGATGTATGTGTGTGTGAGCAGCTCACCAGTGGGCGATGTCTTTATGGGCCACGAGGTTCTGGAGGAAGGCCTGCAGGCCCAGCTGACGGTCCTCCAAGAAGTCCGTCTCGTAGTTGTCTTTGAACCAGCGTTTGGGAGGCAGAGCGAGTTCGGAACCCGGGGAACATCTCCTTTAGCTGCAGAGAACGGGTCAGAAAACGGGGTCAGAGAACGGGTCAGAGAACGGGGTCAGTGAACGGGTCAGAGAACGGGTCAGTGAACGGGTCAGTGAACGGGTCAGTGAACGGGTCAGTGAACGGGTCAGAACGGGTCGGAGAACGGGTCGGAGAACGGGTCTCGGGGAGACGGGTCGGTGAACGGGTCGGTGAACGGGTCGTGAACGGGGCTCGGTGGTGAACGGGTCGGTGAACGGGTCGGTGAACGGGTCGGTGACGGGTCGGTGAGGCGGGTCTGGTGAACTGGGTCGGTGAACGGGTCGGGCTGGAGAACGGGTCGGGTGAGAACGGGTCGGAGAACGGGTCGGTGAACGGGGTCGGTGAGAACGGGTCGAGTGGGACCGGGCTCGGTGAACGGGTCGGTGTAAGCCGGGTCGGGATGGGGACGGGGTCTGTATGTGGCAACGGGGTCGGAACGGGTCGAGACGGGTTCGGAATGGGCTAGGATGGGTTGGATGGGCCGGGATGGGGTTGGAGACATGGGGCTCGGAAGAACGGGTTGGAGAACGGGTTGGTGAACGGGTCGGTGAATGGTCGGTACGGGTCGGTGAACGGGTTGGATGGACTGGTGTATGGGTGACGTGGGTCAATGGGTCGGGTAATGGCGGCGGATTCGGGCTGGAACGGGGTTCGGTAGAGAATCGGGTTGGGTGGGAACGGGTCGGTGACGGGGTTGGGGTAGGTTGGTATGGAACGGATGGTCGGATGGGCGGGTGGGTGGAACGGGTCGGTGAACGGGGATCGGGTCGGAACGGGTCTGGAGGAACGGGGTCGGAGAACGGGTTGGGAGCAATTGGGTCGGGGAATCGGGTCGGGTTGGATCGGGAATCGGGTCGGAGAATCGGATACGGTAACGGGAGTAATGGGTCGAGGCAGATCGGGTGGACGGGTCGAATGGGTTCGGATCGGAACGGAGTTGGGGACCGGGTTGGGGACAAGGGTAGGGGAACGGGGTTGGGGCACGGGGTCGGGAACGGTCAGAGAACGGGGTCAGAGAACGGGTGGGGAACGGGTCGGGGGAACGCACAGGCTTAGATGAGCACATCACTGAATAACTCCTAGCACTGACCTTGTCGTTGAGTCTGGAGAAGTCAGTGTAGCGCCTGAACACGACCCAGCTCTCGTCCAGAGTCTTCCTCACCAGAACCTTGTAGACCTGCAGCACATTCACATCACTGTCACTTCTGCACAAACACACTCATGAGGAAGCTTTAGGGTCACTGCGATTTCAGTAAACAGGGCTTTGCATCTCTAACGTGGGTCTTATCGACTCTATGTGCGGCTCTATCGATTTCATGTGTGCTCTATCGAATCTCAATGTGCGCTCTATCAATTTCAATGTCGTGCTCTATCATCTCAATGTGTGCTCATCAATTCACGTGTGCTCTATCGATCATTCAATGCTGTCGATCTTCAATGTCACGTGTTCAACTTCATGTGCGTACTATCAATCTCAGCGTGCGTTATCAGTTCTCAATGCGTGCTCTTATCAATTCTCAAATGTGTGCTATCAATTTCAAGTGCGCTCTATCATTCTCACGTGCGCTTATCGATTTCAACGTGCGCTCTATCACTTTACGTGCGCTTATCAATTCTCTATGTGTGCTTATCAATTTCAATGTGTGCTCTATCACTTCAATGCGTGTCTTATCAATTTTAATGCGTGCTCTACGATTTCGAATGCTGCGCTCTATCAATCTGACGTGTGCTCATCGATTCTAGCGTGTGCTACTACTTCGACGTGTGCTCTGCGAATCTTGATCGTGTACTCTCGAATTCTGCGCGTGCTTATCGACTTCGATCGTGTGCTCTACGATCTCGACTGTGCTTCAACAATCTTATCGCGTGTCATCACTCATCAGAACGTCAGTGTTATCGCTATACTCTGCAATCTGCGGGCTCTATCACTCTCGACGGCGTGCTTACGAATCATAGAATTGGGGTCATATTTTCAGTCGCGTGCTCTATCAATCTTCACGTGGGACTCTACGATTCTCGATGTGTGCAGTGTCAAGTAAATGATGACAGAACAAGCCCTATGATGACACTCATCAATTTGGAACAAAAACGAGTGTGATATTGTGTTGATTTTGATTAATGATGTTTTGTTGTTTCTGATGATCTTTGTAGGAAGTTCTGAGCCGTCATCATGCTGAACTGATACGGTGATGTACGATTCGGAAGCACTCACCGTGAACTTGGCCCGCTCCTCCATCACCTCATATCCCAGGACCGTGGGTGTGATGGGCCGGTCCTGCCAGTGACCTGAGCACTCGGATGCGCTCTCGGGGTTTGGGAGCAGGAGTTTTGATGAGGAGAGCTGGAGTTAGGGTTCGGCGAGCTGGAGAACTGCACGGATCGCTCGCAGCCGCTGAGTCTGGCCCGGATCACGGGACTCTGGCTTCGGTCCGGCACTGAGACGGCTGCTCTCTGCGGGGCTCTGTCTCATCGGAACTCGGAACTGGGACAAACGGCGCGGCCATCGCTGATACACACACACACCTGAGGAGACACACAGGCTGATACACACACCTGAGGAGACACACAGACTGACACACACACACCTGAGACACACAGACTGACTGACACACACACCTGAGGAGACACACAGGCTGATACACACACACCTGAGGAGACACACAGCTGACACAGTTTAAAACTAGACTAAAGACGCATCTCTTCAGTCAAGCATTCACATAACGCTTACCTTTTAGTCCTCTGTTATGCCATACAGAACCGTTTGCCGCTGAAACTGCTTAACGCACCAGCGGGGCTCGACAGCCTTTTAGACAAACGGTTCGACACGTTCGGCGTGGATGGTTGGGTTGCGGAGAGTTTGTGAGATAGTGATTTTCTAACACTGACTCCTGTATAATGGAAATCATTCTGAACATCAGCTATGCTAATTATCTCCCATCTGCCTTTCTGCTGTTATCTCGGGACGGTTGTCCCGAGAAAATGGCGTTTGTCAGGTCCAGTTTGTATCCAGCCTCTCACGGGGATCTCAGATGCCCCAACGCCTGTGAAGAGACGACTCAACGCTGGCGATATGTTATGGCTCCATATTATATATGAACAATATTTATATTTAATATTTATATATAAACAATATGAATGTAAGCCAGAGGAGAACTGGCCCCGACTGAGCCTGGGTTCTCCCAAGGTTTTTTCTCCATCCAATCTGATGGAGTTTTGGTTCCTTGCCACTGTCGCCTTGCTTTGCCTTGCTTTTGGCTTGCTTAGTCGGGTTTTTACCATTTAACAATATTACTTATCTGTGTTGTACTTCTGTCATGTTATCACTGTGAAGCTGCTTTGATACAATCTGTATTGTGAAAAGCGCTATATAAATAAATGTGACTTGACTTGACTTGACACAGGCTGATATACACACACCCGAGGAGACACACAGACTGTGATACACACACACACACACACAGCCAGTGGTTACCCGTCACTGTTATACACACTGTTCCCAAATCAGGCTCCTCCAGTGACTGTCTTCTGCAGAGCTGCTTTACACATGAAGTTCTGTCTCATATCTGCTGAAGTTTACATCTCCAGTCCCAGTGAAGCCGCTCTGCAGAAATAAAGCTCGACACGGCGTATATCTGAGGAGGGTCAGATACACATAGCGTTAATCGTCGACAGATCGAGTCATTTTGACTGATATTAAGATTAAAAAACAAACAAACAACAAGCGCTTATTAAACCAATCCGATTCACATCATGTGTAATAATCTTATGTAACCTCAGTCTATTTAAATATCCCATTTCCTACAATAATAACCAGTAAATATGTTAATATTTACAGTATGTTTTTTTCGCTGTTATTCCTCCATCCGCCTGACGCTCGGCCGGAAATACGTCATTACGTTACGCCGGAGATGATGATGTATAACGTACACTTGAAACAGACATTTCAAAAGAAATGTGCATAGCAATGAATAAACACTAATATTTAAGGTTTGGTAATATGAACGAACTAATATTTAAGATTTCTTTTTGTTCGGTTTGCGAACGATTCTTATTCTCGTGAGTGATCATTTTCAACGAACCATTTAAATAGGTTCGCGCAAAAATGGAATGCTGCGATATTTAGACGAGATGTTTGTTGTGTTTTAATGAAACAGAAACATTTACCGACAAACTGCAGCGCAGAAATGAATCACTGCAAAGGAAAATGACCCGAGCTCAAAAGAGGCGGAGTTCCGTCTCTGATTGGTCAGTCTCTCGTGCCCTTCAGTCACGTGGGCTCGAGAACGGCGCTCTACGGGTTTCAGGAAGCTTGACTCGCTCCGTCTTTTATAGTTTAAGTGTTTGTTTGTTTGGTGTGTGTGAGACTGTGATGGATGTTCGGGTGTGTGGGATGTTCAGCGCCGCGGTTCTGATCCGCTTAGTTCTGCTGTGCGTCTGTGTTTATCAGGATCAGAATCTGCAGCTCAAATACACTGATGTGGATTATCACGTGTTCACTGACGCGTCCAGATTCATCACACAGGTGACACACACACTTATATATACGTGTGTGTGTGTGTGTGTTTTCTTTGCTTCCTGGCTTTATGTATGTTGTATTGTTTTGTTTTTAAAAACAAAAACACACACACCGGGGCAGTATTTTAATTACATGTATTTGAAATACTTATTTAATTACTTTTTTTGGGTATTATTTTGTATTATTTGGAGCAAAATAAATGAAATGTAATTTGTAATTAAATACTTTGAGTAGAGTGTAATTTGTATTTAAAATACTTTTTTAAATATATAGTCGTATTTTGCATTATCGCCTATGAGATGGTCCTTCAGTTCTCTTCCATCGCTCGACGGCTGAACCCGTACATTCTCTTCCATCCTATTTGAACCTGTGAAAGAGAACATGGGTCACGCGCAGTGATGTAGTGGTGCCTGGAGAAGTGGGTATACTCATTTATGCCCCCAAGATATTTTTTAAGCGTCATAGCAAAGGATGAACGCTCTGTGTTATAAACAGTGACATGATACAAGACTACTAGTCTTGCATTAGTATTGAAAATGCAAGACTTTATATAATGAATACAATAGAACATATATAATCACTAGTATTTTTGCATATCAGGGTTGTACATAGGGTTTTCTAAATGCCCAAGTATCTATTATAGTATTCTATTGCTAGGGGGGTTGGGGGTCATGCTCCCTGAGAAAATTTAGATTTTCTTGATCTCATTTTAAGGTGTTTTGATGGCCCAAGAAATGGACAACAGTAGCTTTAAAAGCATGAAGTATTTGATGAGATGTTTTTGGACTAATCTGTTTATTTAAATAATGGCTCAATTGCTCATTGCAAAGACAGTCACTTGTCGCCCCCGTCTGGCTTAATTATGCAAGTTACGCAAACACAGACAAGCGGTGAAAAGTTGAACACATTCGAGGAAACGTTATACAAATATATTTTATACAATAATCATGGCAATATATTTAATAGGGTGCTTGTGTTGTTAAATTGAGCTTATAATTTCAACTATCTTTGATCAAACTGATTATTTCTGTCGGCCATTTAAAAACTGTATCGAAAAACAGCCGTATATTTTTGCTACTTGCATCTTTTCTTGCACTGTATGATCGTGAACTGAAGTGAAGCGCCACGCGCTCGGTTTGTGCTTCTGTGAACAAAAATCCTGCGTGCTTTGATTGGTCTCACAAACATTTGGACATTGACGAGCAGGTGTTTGAGTGCTGAAGCAGATCAGATGAGATGGTCGGCACATGATGAGATGAGATATTGCAGCACAAACACGACGACTGGGAGTTTTTTATTCATGAGATACCTGCACATAACTCCGCATACCTGCGTATACCTGCTCCACACCACTGGTGGTCATGCGAGTAACCCGAGACGTTCTGATACTTCAATACTTAATGAACATAAAAAACAACAAATGCTTTAATATTTGACAAAAAGTGTTTTGTCAAATAATGATGTAATGAACTGTGACCCTTGAACCAAGGCTTATGTTGTGGGAATGGGCTTGGGTTGATGGAGGTCAGGGGTCACACATACCTGACGTCTGCTGTGTGTTTTCAGGGCGAGAGTCCGTACCGCAGATCCCACGTTCCGCTGACACGCCTGTGCTAGCCCTGATGCTGATGCCTAACGTGCTGCTAACGCCTCACTTCGGGAAGCTGCTGTTCTGCGCTGCGACCTGCTGTCGGGCTGGCTGCTGCTACGGCTGCTCATCTCTGCGCGTGCACGTCCCGCGGCGCGGCCTCGCGCACTGCGGCCTGTGGCTCCTGAACCCGCTGCCGGCCGGCGTGTCGACGCGCGGGACGCTCGAGCCGTGCTAGCCGTGCTGGTCCTGTCCACACTGCTGTGTCTGGAGTCGCGGAGACTGACGCGCGCCGCGCTCCTGTTCGGCCTGTCCGTCCACATGAAGATCTCACCCGCTCACCGTACGCGCTGCCCATTCGCGCTGTCCTCTGGCCGAGGCCCCGACCCGGCAGCGGGCGCTGGCTCTCCAACCTCCCGCCGGATCTTCAACGGGGATCTGCTGCTGTTCGCTGCCATTTCCGGATCCGTGTTCCTGGCTCTGAATGGGACCTTCTACTGCATGTATGTTAACACATCCCATGATGCACCTCACCAATGTGAGCAGAGCTGCGAATTTAGACCGTTTCATTTCTCCCGTGTGTCTCGACATCATTCCCGGACATGCATTCATCATTTCACAGTCACTGCACTATTATTCTAGCAGGAGGAATAATAACGATCAGTTCCGTCTTGTTTCTCAGTTACGGCTGGGATTTCCTCCAGGAGGCTGTACCTGCACCACGTGACCCGCAGAGACATCCGGCACAACTTCTCTCCGTACTTCTACATGCTGTACCTGACGGCGGAGGGCAGCGGGAGCCTGGCGCTGGTTCTGTTCCGTGCCGCAGCTGCTGCTGGTTCTGCTGTCTCTCGCTGGCCTTCCGCTCCGACCGGCCCTTCTGCTGCTTCCTCCACACCGCCGTCTTCGTCAGCTTCAACAAGGTGTGCACGTCACAGGTACGCAGATGACCCTCTCTCTCTCTCTCTGACCTCTGACCCTCAGCGGTCCGTCTCTGCTTCCATAGAGCGGCTGCACACTCAGACCGGCAGGTTGTGTGTGTGTGCAGTAACTCCTCTGGTATCTGTGGCTCTGTGTGTGTGTGTGTGTGTGTGTCTACAGTACTTCCTCTGGTATCTGTGTCTGCTGCCGCTGGTGCTGCCGCGCCTGACGTTGAGCTGGACGCGAGGCCTCGGGCTGCTAATGCTCTGGCTCGTGGGTCAGGTGAGTGAACATCAACATCTCTTCATTACATATATCCTCGAACATGAGTCATCATCTGTGACGTGTTCTCTCCAGGCGCTCTGGTTATCGCCTGCCTACATCCTGGAGTTCGAGGGCCGGAACAGCTTTACTCTCATCTGGTTGGCCGGTCTGCTGTTTCTCCTGATCAACTCCTTCATACTGGGACAGATAATCTCCCATTACAGACCAGTAGCAGCTCAGCAGAAGAAAACAGACTGACAGACGCGTGTGAGAGCGCTGTCCCTGTGTAACGCTGATGCGCAGATGTCGAGCAGCGTTCCTCATGCTCCTGCAGATGTTGATCAGGCCAGTAGATGTCGCCAGAGACACAGGAAGTGCTGCGTTCTTACTAACTCTACAGTAAACTCAGTCGCTCTCTGGACAGAACTTTCACTGGACTTAGTTTGTGAATGCTCTGATCATGAGAATGAATGTTTCTGACCTGTTTGCAGGGAAGCTCTGTGTAAACAAGCTCCGCCCTCCCTGATGATGTCACACCAATAGGAATGAGTTTTGACTGGCAGTAGGCGGGATTTACACTGGATTACATCATCTCCAGATACTCTCATGTCAGGACTGTTTTAAGATTTAAATATCTTCTCTGGTGGACATTTATCCAAAATACTGGGCACAATTTTCAAATGAAAAAGGAGAATCTGAAATCTGAAAAGTGGAAATATTTATTTTTGCCATTATCCATAATAAAAGCCTTTCTTCATAATCCTCTCATTTTTGTCATACAATATTTTTATTTTTATAAAAGTAATAAATACAACAGGAAGACCCATTTTTGATTGTTGCTGCTTTGCAGTTATAAACTTGTGTAAAACATTGTATCTTCTGTTAATATTTATTGTCCGTATTGAATGCCAGTGGCAAAACGTTGTGTTAAAATCCTTGAAAAGTGCAAAAGGCCTTTGATATTTATATGTAAACAATAAATACAAATTGTTAATACAAATGAACCTTCCACAAAAGCATCTGATAAAACACCGGTTCCCTTTCGCTGAACGAGCCCAAGTAAGTGCAAACGCGTTATCACTATTATCTTTACTTGATAAATACATTAAGGCCCAGTTTCACAGACAGGGCTTAGATTTAGCCAGGATTAAGAGTTAGTTCAATTAAGTAACTTTTATAAACTTGCCTTCAAAAAAAAATCATTACTGATGGCCTGGGTCTAGATTAAGCATGGGTCTAGATTTAGTCTGGGGCCAGATTAAGCCTGGGACTAGATTAAGCCTGGGACCAGATTTAGCCTGGGTCTAGATTTAGTCTGGGGCCAGATTAAGCATGGGTCTAGATTTAGTCTGGGGCCAGATTAAGCCTGGGTCTATATTAAGCCTGAGACTAGATTAAGCCTGGGTCTAGATTAAGCCTGGGACTAGATTAAGCCTGGGACCAGATTTAGCCTGGGTCTAGATTTAGTCTGGGGCCAGATTAAGCATGGGTCTAGATTTAGCCTGTGTCTAGATTTAGTCTGGGGCCAGATTAAGCCTGGGTCTAGATTTAGCCTGTGTCTAGATTTAGTCTGGGGCCAGATTAAGCCTGGGTCTAGATTAAGCCTGGGTCTGAGATTTAGTCTGGGGCCAGATTAAGCCTGGGTCTAGATTAAGCCTGGGTCTAGATTAAGCCTGTGACCAGATTAAGCCTGGGACCAGATTTAGCCAGGGTCCAGATTAAGCTTGGGTCTAGATTAAGCCTGGGACTAGATTTAGCCTGGTCTGTGGAACCGCAGTCATAAAAACAAAGTCAAAGCTTTAGAGCCGTGCTCCATTAAACTCGCCATTAAATGTTTGGCATCATTATCAATGCTGAAGTGAATTTAACATTAAAATGTTTAAATAGTTGACATTATTATTGAATATTTTGTGCTGCTTGATCTGCTTCAACATATTAGTCAGGTGGTTTTCACCTCTTGGCTATTTTATGAGATAAAAGAATATTTCTGTCTAAATATGGAGTCATATCAGCTGATATCCAAAAACAAACTTCAGATGAAATCCTTCAGTTTTTATACTTCAATACTTCATAAACATGCAGCTGAAATGCTTTAATAAAACAAGGGTTTGATTATCAATGATTGTAATAATGTAATAAACTCAATAAACCTTGAAATGAATCTGTCTTCAACATAAGTGTGCATCTTGGCATTTCAGATGAAAGCATGAGAGATCGTCGCTCTCATATATTTATTATTTTAATTATTGTTTTATTTCTCATTTTTATGTTAGTAATTGTATCCTTGTTCATGTTTGCTGAACAGAAAGATTAGCCTGACTACATAAAAACTGCATAGAAGAAGATATAATGAAAGCTCAGCGAAATGAAACTGCTGAGCGCCGACGGACACGGTTCCCTTATCCAGGGTTTGAATATCGAAACATCCCTGAATCAGGATACAAGCAAAATCACTGAAGATATTGAGTCTTGTAGTGTTACACGCGCACATACACACACACACACACACACACCTGTGAGCGCATCACAGTAGTGTTACACACGCACACACACACACCTGTGAGCGCATCACAGTAGTGTTACACGCGCACACACACACATCTGTGAGCGCATCACAGTAGTGTGTGTTACTGTGCGACTGTCATGTGTGATGCTTAGTTGCTGTGTGTTGCTTGGCAACCTGTTTAGAACTACATTGTTTGGTGGAGGAGCAAATGTGTTATAAAGTTATATTTTTTGTTGCTGGTGTTTATTTTATTATGAATAAAATAAATATTAAAATGAATATTTTTATGGAGTAACCATTTTATAAAAGCAATAAGTCCCCTGAAGCCGTGATTTACAGTGGATGTAGAGCAGCGGAGGGATTTCAGCTCCTCGTCGAGCCGAACTACGCCCTGCTCCTAATGCACTGTAAATCACGGCTCTGCGCGGCGACTTTACTCTGACTCCGCTGGCAGATGTTCTTGTGTTAAGCACAAACTCACTTAATCTTGATTTTCATTAAACAAGACTTAACATCTTCAAGCATTGTGCTTCTCCAGTAAATCAATCTTGATGTAAGAATGTTTAGCTGTGTGTGCTGGAAGCGAGTGTTGGTGGGCTGGACCCAGTTCCAGAAGCGCTACTGCATGAAGCCGTACGGTGTCGACCTTGCTTAGCGCCGCTCATCACGCCGTTGCTCATCGCGTTCCAGTGCGGAGGATCCGCCGGCTCCTGCTTGATGCCCTGAAGGAGCCCGGGCCCTTTGCACTCGCAGGGCACCTCATAGTTGTGCTGCACGAACCCTCTGTAGACGTCGGCGCAGGCGTCGCCGTGTGTGTTCAGCGAGTCTCTGTTCAGCACACACTTCAGAGGCCGGGCCGGGCCGCCGTAAGTGCTGGGACACGGGCTCCCGTACGTTCCCTTCATGCGCTGACAGGAGAACACTCTCGCCGTACACACACTCTGCTTTCATCGGCACGCTCTCGAAGCCGCACGCGTATCGCCCGAACACGTCACAGCCGTTCTCCGAGTCCGAGTCCTGCTCCACCTTAATAGGCGGCTCTGGCACAAGGTGTGTTTCGAAGCCCTCGCCGGGCCGGCGTAGCAGAAGCTCTCGCTCTTGATGCCGTCCGGGTCGTAGTCGCTGTGTGAGACGCTCCCGTGACGTCTTCGGCAGGAATGCCTCGGCCCTGGAGCTGTAGTATCCGGGGCCCGAGCGATACGGTTTCCCGTAGTGTGTGTGCTTCCTCGCGGCGAGCTCGAGCCCCTGACCCAGGCGGGCCAAGGAGCTTCTCACGGGCCACACGCCACAGTCCAGGTTCTGGAGCTTCGGGACACTCGACAAAGACTTGCAGAAGTTCAGAGGCTCGTCCGAACCCGTCACTGAGCGTCAATCCGGCACTTCATGTCTGAGGAGGGGATCGTGTGTGCCCGTCTGAGAGGATCGTCACTGCAGGAGACACACACACAGAGAGAGAGAGAGATGAATCAGCACTAACCACAACCATAAATCACAGATAAACCATAATCTACGAGCGATTTGAGGATTCAGTGCAACTGAGAATAAAGAATGCACAAATAAAGATGCACTTCCGTCTATAGTCGGAAAGCTCTAAAGTCCTGAACCCTGAGGAGCCGATGTGGACGGACCTGAAAAGAGAAGATCCTGCTAACCTGCCAGTGGCGAATCACATCATGCATTTGTACAATATAACATTTGGTCCCAAAATATAGTAATTATAACAACTATTATGTTCTCCACATTGTAGGCAATCTCATTAAGGGCAAGTGTCTAGGTCAAGTCAGCTTTATTTCAATCGCGCTTCCCAGTGACAAACAGGAAAATAACACGAACAGTGTTCCAAGACATTTCATTTCATAGGTTAGTTTCTGCAACACTAACAGTAACAGTGACCGTTTCTGCAAGCCAGAGGGAAAGGGCAGAGTCTCACTTGTGCTCTAGCGAGGAGGAGAACAGGGTTCTTGTGTTTGCTCTTCACCAGGCCGGTCTTCACCCTCAGCTCGGCGCTGGACGACCCGAGGGGCCCGAGGGGCACAGCCACACAGAACAGCCCCAGCTGAGGGGGAGACTCGCCCCCGACACCGTCCTCCTCCGCTGGCCCTGCAGGAACTTCAGGCGGCCCTGGAACTGCATCGTCTGCAAGCACACACACCTCAGATCTGAGCACAGGTTATGAGCGGTACACACACACTATAGGCGGAGAGCAGAGACATGCAGTGGATGGGGAGGATCAGGAGGCTCAGACTGATAAGGGCCGATGGAGTGGATGTGGCCAGTTACACCCCGACTCTCTCACAAGAAGTGCCATGGGGACTTAATGACCACAGAGAGTCTCTTTCTTTCCAAGGACAGTGTTTCAGTGTAGGGCCTCAACCCTGCTCATCTTCAGTGGGAAGCCCAGTCCTGGGCTACAGGGTGATATGGCTGTGGTAACATCTTCTGAGATGAACCACATCTGTCTAACAACAACCTTGAATCAACCCTGTTTATGTGCAGCAAAACCTCCTTAAGGACAAAGCCAAATCACAGGCGGAGACTCGAGATCTGCAGCCAAAACATCAACATGGTTGGGATTTTTCTCTCTCAGTGGAATAATTTAAGGAAAAAGCTCATGGAAAACAATCTATAAGAAGTCCCTGTTCAGTCGAGGGTTATGATCACATGTGAGTCACACAAAGTCATTTATCTGTGGCCTCTAAACTGAAGAAATCTCTCACCAGAAATCCAGACGTGCTGTCCAGTAAGCAGCGAACTCGCAGGATAAAACATCGGTTCAGGAAGCAGGAGAACTCTGGAGAACGCCAGCCGCCTCCACTGGACTTGAACAACGAGCTGACCACAAAATCTTCACCTACAGAGACAAACATGAGTGGCCGAACATCAGCACTGCAGGCTTGATGCGTGTTTAACGCGTGTGATATGTGTTGTGTGAAGTGTGTTTAGTGTGTGAGGCTGTGTTCTCCCACCTGTGCTGCTGGGGAACTGCTGATCCGGGGTTTGGGTCGAAGGGTTCATGGCCCAGTGCAGCTGCCGTCTGAACTCCTGCCGGTCGTCCACGTGAATGTAATCAAGCACATTCTGATGCATCACATCCGTCTGAGGAGAGAAGAGACTCTGTCAACGAGGGTCTGACCATATTCAGCTTTATTTTATGTATATATTTTGACTTCACGCCTATTCATAAATTTGAATGTTAGACTTTTAGAAATATTGAAACATCAATACTATTCTTTATATAGATATATATTGAATACACACACACACATGTATACCCTATCTGTAAATGTTGGCCTTTTACAGTGGGATTCTGTAGCTTTATTGTGGTCAGACGCTCTCAGATTCCTGGATTCCTTAAATGTCGCGTGACACAGACTGCCTAACGCACCAGATCCCAGCATTCCCAAAATAAGCCTGCATGCTTAACTCTTCCTTTTCCTTTGTCAGAAATGACAGATTCTCTTTATAATAGTGAAACTTGTCCCATACTTTCCATACTAAAGGCACGCAAAGCTGTCTGAACATTTGCCTTGTAAAGCAGCGAGACTGACCGCACGAGATCCGCCGCTAACAGCAGAAAATAACCCGCCGTTCCTCAGAGGATACTTGCTTTACCGCCGCGACAAACACAGATTCACCACAACAGCCTGGAATTCGGACCACTTTACACACTCTTACGAGGAATTGACATATTGGGATATTGATTGTGATCAAGTCTGTCATGTGATGTGTGTGATGTTCTGTTTGTTGATGTGTGGGTGGGTGGGTGTGTGTGCGTGATGTTCTGTCTGTGATGTTGTGTGGGTGGGTTTGTGTGTGTGTGTGTGTGTGTGTGTGTCTGTGTGTGTGTGTGTGTGTGTGTGTGTGATGTTCTGATCTCACCTGGTGGAAGCCCAGGTAGTCGTACGATGGTGGATGATGCGTAGAACACCATCCCGTCACTGCTGACGACCAGAGCAAAACCAGCCAGACACTGAAACACAACATGTTCATTCATTCGTCTGTTAGATTGTTTTGTTGGTTCATTGGTTCAGTGAGTGTGTAACGGCGACTCCTGAATCTGTACGAGGGTTTAGTGACTGTTTCTGAGCTCCAGAAGACAGCTCCTGCTGCTCGGAGAGGGTTTGAGTTTTACAACAGAGACTTTAAACAGAAATGCAGCCCTGAAAACAGATCATGAAAAATCTCTCTGTTTCTATCGACATCCTGATGGCTTTTCCTCCGTTCTCACACTGTCACAAAGACTTCAAAGGCATTTCAGAAAGGTCACGAAGAGAAACCCATTCAGAGTCTTTCCACGGAAACTCTGGAATACTCTCCTCCTCTGGGATGAGTCGGGAAACTGGAGCTGTGATTCCTCCAGTCACGCAACACACTCTTCACTGATTAGTGTTAACTCTTCACTGGTTACGGTTAATGCTTCCCTGGTTACGGTTAACTCTTTACTGGTTACAGTTAACGCTTCACTGGTTAGGGTTAATGCTTCACTGGTTAGGGTTAACTCTTCACTGGTCAACGGTTAAGGCTTCACTGGTTAGGGTAACTCTTCACTGGTTAGGGTTAACGCTTCACTGGGTACGGTTAACTCTTCATTGGTTAGGGTAACTCTTCACTGGTTAGTGTTAAAGCTTCACTGGTCACGGTTAACTCTTCACTGATTAGTGTTAACTCTTCACTGGTTATGGTTAACGCTTCACTGGTTAGGGTTAATGCTTCACTGGTTACGGTTAACTCTTTACTGGTTAGGATTAATGCTTCACTGGTTAGGGTAACTCTTCACTGGTTACGGTTAACTCTTTACTGATTAGGGTTAACGCTTCACTGGTTAGGGTAACTCTTCACTGGTTACGGTTAACTCTTTACTGGTTAGGGTTAATGCTTCACTGGTTAGGGTAACTCTTCACTGGTTACGGTTAACTCTTTACTGGTTAGGGTTAATGCTTCACTGGTTAGGGTAACTCTTCACTGGTTAGGGTAACTCTTCACTGCTTAGGGTTAATGCTTCACTGGGTACGGTTAACTTTTCATTGGTTAGGGTAACTTTTCACTGGTTAGTGTTAACTCTTCACTGATTAGTGTTAACTCTTCACTGGTTACGGTTAACACTTCACTGGTTAGGGTTAATGCTTCACTGGTCACAGTTAACTCTTTACTGGTTAGAGTTAATGCTTCACTGGTTAGGGTAACTCTTCACTGGGTATCGGTTAACTGCTACATTGGTTAGGGTAACTCTTCACTGGTTAGTGTTAACTCTTCACTGGTCACGGTTAACTCTTAACTGATTAGTGTTAACGCATCAATGGTTACGGTTAACGCTTCACTGGTTAGGGTTACACACTGTTCCTATGAATGAGAGTCTGCTTCTCATTTTGTGTTTAACTATACTAGTGAACCTAAATACTTCTGCAGTATGAGTGGCAGTTACTGACGTAATCAGTGCACCTTAACACACACACACACCTCGAGCAGCAGCTGGCTCTCAGGAACGCATGTGTCTGTCGTGTTGCTCTTCTTCCCACTGACGTGTTTCTCACGAGGGTTTTCCTGAGCAGCCGCTGGAACAGGAAAGAATACAGTAAAATTATTCATACATTCATTTACATTAAATTGTATTTCTTACAAGTGACTGGCATGATTTTTCCATTGTGTGAACAGTGAACTCCAGTTGTGTTCCTGCTTTTGTCAGTAGCATTTTTCTAATGGCAACGTAAGAGAAAAGCTCATTGTGTTCGGAAATGCTTTAAAACTCTTCTATTATTTGATGTTATTTGATGTTGTCCTCATAAAAGCATCTTCATGTTCTTGACCAACTGATATGACTGTAATAATTGCCTTGAGTTTGTTGAACTGTTATGTTCAACTTGAGAAAACATTTACAACCTGATGTGCATCTAAAAAGGGCTAACAAACACTGAGATCTTCATCTCGCTCAAGCTGAAATATTTTAAGGAGGGAAAACTGTCCATCTTACAACAAACTCTCACAGAGAGACAGAGCCAGAGCGATCGGGATCAGAGGCTTCGGTGAGTTGAACTGTCTTTGCTCAGAGTTATTTCTCTGGCTTCTTTGCCCATGAATGGTTCAGTGGAGCAGCTTGAGTGACAGACTGACACGCGCTGAGCCCCGCCCCCTCACCTCTCTGACCAACCAGCACAGGAAACACACACACAGAGAGAGAGAGAGAGAGAGAGAGAGAGAGAGGGAGGCGCTGGGCGAGCGAGAGCTGCTGTCACGCGATCCTCTTCTGTCAGTCTGCAGTGTGTCTGACAGCTCTGGCATGAGGCCAAGCCCTTGCGTGCAAGCGAGGAACCCACATTAGCCTATAAAGACTTTCAGAAGAACAACAGCTGTTAAATATTGATGACTGCTGGCAGGCTGTGAATGCTTCACCACAGAAGGTTAAACTCCATGTTATGGAGCCGAACGGTTCATTATATGAGCTATTGTGTGTCTCTATCTGTTGCTGTCATGTGACATCAAACACATCAGTTTGTTGTTCACATTCATTCTAATTGTCTATCCTTCTGCCTGAGGAACCACAAAATGTGTCTCGTTCAGAAATGTTAATACAACAGAGGAAACACAAACTGCACCGAATGATTCTCACATTCAGATAACAAAAGTTTAAATGAACAGAGTAAAAATTCACGCAAATATCTTCCTGATCCTAGAAATGGTTAGAAGAAGCACATATCTAAACACACAGACCTACCACGATATCTGATCGCAGACACAGGAGTAAAATGTAAGAGACACCAGGAATATAACACAGTCTAAATACGACAACAGGCATAAGTGAAGCTTTACATGTAAATAATCATATTTCAACAAGTAACGGCACAAAGCAGTTTCACATTCAGGGAGACATGTTCAGGCACACAACTAAAGATCATTGTAATACTCTGTCAATTAGTTCTTCAATTAGTTGGATTAAAGACCAATGTGTGTGTGTGTAAATAGACTAAATGTTTTGAACACTTGAGCATGTCATTATAGAGCTGTCATACTCTCTCTCTCTCTCTCCACCAGCACTAGCTTCAGTTTATGAGTTAGAGACACAATCTGTGATATTCTAATCCGTCCTTGTCGCTCATTGAGGATCATAATCAGCAATTGCTAATTGTAAATTTTGCCACAATTATGAACGTCGAACACTCATTGTGCCTCAGAACAGCTGCAACTCTTCTAATGTTTGTTTTAAAACACTTACAACCCAAGTGTATGTATGAGATTGTCCTAACAAGAGAAATGGATATGTTTTGGATGGAGTCCAGCGGGTCAAAGTCACCCAACACCAAAACAGCCATCATGAATTAGTCAAGCTGATACGGATCAGTGACATCACTTGATCCCGGAAAATTAACAGATATTCCAGTCACTGCCACTGGATTAATTTACTGCCTCATCAGCCACCGTTGATCTGTTCCCAGCACATTCCTTTACTGGTTAAAGTTAATGAAACCCAACTATACAACATCTTCTCTTTACAGAGTAAAAGCGTTAATGCGGCATCTCCACACAGGACATGACGTGTTCCTCTCGCAGCGCTCAGTGAAGGTGTGCTTTAGCTCTCTACTCTCCACTGCCCACAAACACCACAGACAATTATCACTTCCACAGAATGAATTTGCTTTGGCTTCCTGAGTAAATAAACGTCTTTCAGTGGCAAAGAAGCATGTTTCATGCGGCCATGGGAACTAATCAGACAAACGTGTTCTCAACGTGTGTTTCATCAGGTCTGAATCCGAGCCACGAAACACATCAGACAAGCGTGTTCTAACGTGTGTTTCATCACGTCTGGATCGAAGTCAGCGGAATCACGTAGACAAGCGTGTTCTAAACGTGTGTTTCATCACGTCTGGGATCAAAGTTGCGCGAAACACGTCAGACAAGCGTGTTTCTAACGTGTGTTTCATCAGGTCTGATCCGGTCGGCAAAAACGTCAGACAAGCGTGTTTCTAACGTGTGTTTCATCAGGTCTGGATCCGGCCACGGAAACACGTCAGACAAGCGTGTTCTAAACGTGTGTTTCATCAGGTCTGGATCTCGTTCAACGGAAAGCACGTCAGACAAGCGTGTTCTGAAACGTGTGTTTCATCAGGTCTGGATCCAGTCCGCAGAACATCGTAGACAAGCGTGTTTCTAAACTTGTGTTTCATCAGGTCTCGGATCCAGCCCACGAAACACGCGTAGACAAGCGTGTTCTCAAACGTGTGTTTCATCAGGTCTGGATACCAACAGGCGGAAACACGTATACAAGCTGCATCTTCTGACGTGTGTTTCATCAGGTATCTAATCCGTTCACGAAACACCGTCAGACAAGCGTGTTTCTAAACGTGTGTTTCATCACGTCTGGATCCAGCCCGCGGAAACACGTCAGAACAAGCCGTGTTTGTAAACGGTGTGTTTCATCACGTCTCGAATCCGGTCCACGAAACTCGTCAGACACAGCGTGTTTCTAAATGTGTGTTTCATCACGTCTGGAATCCGTTACGAAACACCGGTAGACAAGCGTGTCTTTAAACGTGTGTTTCATCACGTCTGGATACGGTCCATGAAACACGTCAGACAAGCGCGTGTTCTAAACGTGTGTTTCATCACGTCTGGATCCAAGTCCGCAAAACCCGTCAGACAAGCCGTGTTTGCAAACGTGTGTTTCATCACGATCTGGATCCAGCCGCGGAAACACGTCAGACAAGCGTGTTTCTAAACGTGTGTTTCATCACGTCTGCATTCAAATCCGGAAACCCGGTCAGACAACCGTGTTTCTAAACGTGTGTTTCATCAGGTCTGGATTCGGCCTTGTGGAAACACGGTCAGACAAGCGTGTTCTAACGTGTGTTTCATCAGGTCTGCAGATCCGGTCGCGGAAATACGTCAGACAAGCAGTGTTCTAAACGTGTGTTTCATCACGTCTGGATCCAGCCCGCGGAAACACGTCAGACAAGCGTGTTCTAAACGTGTGTTTCATCACGTCTGGATTGGTCGTCGGAAATACGTGTAGACAAGCGTGTTCTAAACGTGTGTGTTTCATCACGTCTGAATCCAGGTCCGCGGAAACACGTCAGCACAGCGCATGTTCTAAACGTGTGTTTCATCACGTCTGGATCCGGTCCGCGAAACACGTAGACAAGCGTGTTCTTAAACGTGTGTTTCATCACCGTCTGGGTGCAGCCCGCGGAAACCCGTCAGAGCAGCGTAGTTCTGAAACGTGTGTTTCATCACGTCTGGATCCGGTCCGCGGAAACACGTCAGACAAGCGTGTTCTGAACGTGTGTTTCATCACGTCTGGAATTGGTCGCGGAAACACGTCAGACAAGCGTGTTCTGAACCGTGTGTTCCATCACGTCTGGATCCAGCCCGCGAAACACGTCAGACAAGCGGGTTCTGAACGTGTGTTTCATCACGTCTGGATCCAGCCCGCGGAAACACGGTCAGACAAAGCGTGTTCCGTGTGTCTCGTCTCCAGCATCAAAGCATATTTATTTCTCTTAGGTTGTTCTGTTCTGGTAGGTGGTTTTGTTCTGCTTCAATCTAACTCAGAAGAGAAGGACTGCTGTGAACATGAGTCTGCTGGAAACACACACACTGCCCGGGCCGGAGTGTATTTGTTTAGACAACATCATAACATTTATTACCATCATCAATTGCATTATCCCTGCAGCCGCTCTCTACATTCTCCAGCACAGACTTCCAGTGAGTTTAAAGTCACGACTCCTTGGGCTCCCAAATCTTCACTCTTTGAACCCCATGAACCGTGGCATTGGAATAAAGCCACGGGCTTCATCTTCATACATGGATGTTTCAGAAATGAAGAGCTGCACACTGTATAAGTTGAGGTTAAAATCCAGAACATAACAGAAACATAAATCACTGCAATAATATTCCAATAACTATCTGAAGTATCTGTTTATTTAAATCCAAACGGCGAGTGTTTTTTGTCACAGTGGAATCTCTGAAAAGTTTGAAAGTGTTTCTCATCTACAAAATGACCGATTTCAGGTTGAAAAAATGGGCTAATATGTCATGAATGGACCTGAGAGTGTCTGTGTTTGACACGGTTCTCCAGGTTTCCCAGAGCCGGGCGGGTGAATCCCAGTTCTGGACTGGTTCCCAGGCGTTGCGTGCAGAAGGGCGGATCCTGCGAAGCCACAAACCTTCAGTCCTGCACAGCTGGAGGATCAGAGGCTGGACACACTGATCTCACACACACCAGCACCACAACAGCCTCATTTATTAACCCATCAACAAAAGCTGATTCTCTTCCACATCTGACTCAGTGTAGTCATTCGTGGAGATACGTCTATATGATCAGGGTTCATCACTGCCTCTCGATAATCTCAACACAACTGCCAGACATCGGGTTTTGTGCAACTGTGTCATTTTGTGTATTTCTACAAATATGTCTAAATAAGTTTAGTTGCTGCTTTAAATGTTTATGAATAATTAACATCTTATACAATTTAAAAAATAAAGTTGAAATGGAAGCGATCAAAGGTAACTTGACACTTTAAATAGGGATTGTATTGACTACATCGTAACACCAGTAGGTGGCGACAACTGACTGTTAAAAGTGCATCTGTCACTGAATCATTCATTTAAGAAATTCATTAAGAAACACTGATTCATCCAGAAATGAAACAAGTGGAGTGTTTATGAGCGAGTCATTGAATCATTCACTCTAATCAAACTGTAAAAGAAAAATGTATTATAGACTGCAGCAATTAACATTTTGTCAGAACCTCAAGTAAATTACATGTTTGTTTTTGTTTGTCTTTTCTATTTGGAATTGATAAGAGAATCTGTGTGTGTGTGTGACAGAACAATAAAATCTGATTCTGATTCTGGTTTCTCTTCAGTCAGTCGTGAAACACTGTGCGTTCGCCGCTGATGATGGAAAGCAGCTGTGAAAACATCAGTGTAGGAACAGCCTGTTTTCCCTTTAACTGTCATCTTTGTAACACTGGTCTGTGTTATTCATTATTATCGATTCAACTAAACTCCCAAACGCCTGTGCTTCACTCTCTCTCGCTACACTATGAAGCGCTCAGACTGAAGTAGTCCTTCTCTGCCCAGATGCTGGAATCTGCAGCTCAGGAGAAACTCCTGAATTATAAACTGCGCTGAGGAATGCATGTGAACATGTGGCTTAAACACGCACAACTAACCGTGGCACGCAAGCCTAGACCCGACCTAACACCAGCGGTTACACACACTACTGTCTGTAGGAGCTTTAATTCAGCGTACGAGTTTAAAAATCATTTTAACCCTAACCATCAACCAAAGTCCATTTCTCATGTAAAACAGCGTTTTATTTCGAGTCCTCAGCAGATACTACTTGTGTCGAAGTCAGTCTTTCACTGACCGAGAGTTTGCCATCGACACACACTAACCACACACACAACAAACACAAACCACACGCACACACTAACCACACACTAAACACACACCCTAACCACACACTAACCATACACCAAGCACACAAACCATCACACACACACACCATCATCAAAACATCGCACACACCATCACATAAACCATCAACACACACCATCACACAAACCATCACACACACCATCACACAAACCATCATCACACACCATCACACAAACCTTCATCACACACACCATCACACAAACCACCATCACACACCATCACACAAACCACCATCACACACCATCACACAAACCATCATCACACACCATCACACACCATCACACAAACCATCACACACACCATCACACAAACCATCATCACACACCATCACACAAACCATCACACACACCATCATCACACACCATCGCACAAACCTTCATCACACACACCATCACACAAACCACCATCACACACCATCACACAAACCATCATCACACACCATCACACAAACCATCACACACACCATCATCACACACCATCACACAAACCATCACACACACCATCATCACACACCATCGCACAAACCATCACAAACAAACCATCACACACACCATCGCACAAACCTGCACACAAACCATCACACACACCATCGAACAAACCATCACACAAACCATCGCACAAACCATCACACACACCATCACACAATCAATCAACACATACCATCACACACCATCACACAAACCATCGAACAAACCTTCACACACACCATCAACACAAACCATCAGGTGACCTAAAGGTGTCCTAAAACTCCATCAGGTGACCTAAAGGTGTCCTAAAACTCCATCAGGTTACCTAAAGGTATCCTAAAACTTCACCAGGTGACCTAAAGGTGTCCTAAAACTCCATCAGGTGACCAATGGTGTCCTAAAATTCCATCAGGTGACCTAAAGGTGTCCTAAAACTCCATCAGGTGACCAATGGTGTCCTAAAACTCCATCAGGTGA
This sequence comes from Hybognathus amarus, assembly GCA_030378365.1. Lineage (NCBI taxonomy): Eukaryota > Metazoa > Chordata > Actinopteri > Cypriniformes > Leuciscidae > Hybognathus > Hybognathus amarus. Next base: position 79,578 of record JAQIUQ010004167.1, read on the forward strand.
CCTAATGGTGTCCTAAACTCCATCAAGTGACCTAAAGGTGTCCTAAACTCCATCAAGTGACCTAAAGATGTCCTAAAACTCCATCAGGTGTCCTAAAGGTGTCCTAAAACTCCATCAGGTGTCCTAAAACTCCATCAAGTGACCTAAAGGTGTCCTAAAACTCCATCGGGTGACCTAAAGGTGTCCTAAAACTCCATTGGGTGACCTAAAGGTGTCCTAAAACTCCATCAGGTGACCTAAAGGTGTCCTAAAACTCCATCAGGTGACCTAAAGGTGTCCTAAAACTCCATCAGGTGACCTAAAGGTGTCCTAAACTCCATCAGGTGACCTAAAGGTGTCCTAAAACTCCATCAGGTGACCTAAAGGTGTCCTAAAACTCCATCAGGTGACCTAAAGGTGTCCTAAACTCCATCAGGTGACCTA